>DWAV01000593.1:0-18152 GCA_018231305.1 Noctuana lactifera
ATTATATAAAAGGCAAAAGTGATTGACTGATGTATCAACGCACAAAGTCGAAGTCAAAATTTGTTATTCATCATAAAGGTACACGTACCTATTCAATGGATGAACGTAAAATAATACGGTACATCGGCTTTAGGCGCCCTTTTGGCTAAGGTAGGCACAAGCCAAACCCTTAGGGTCATTTTAAGTTGGAGACTAAAATGTCGCACACGTATTTCTATTATGACGTAGGCATCCACTAAGGAAGGATTTTACAAAATGCAACCCCCAAGGGGGTGAAATAGGGGATGAATGTTTTATTACTGTTTATTCCTTGAACATATTCGAATGAAATTTCGTATTTATTGAGTACGGCATAAAAATGTATAATTACGTATGTACTTTATACATTTTATTGCAGGCAGCACTAAAGAACCACAACAATTAGGACAATTTTTTTAATACACCTTTGTACACAAAAGATACGTGTATACAATAGTCAGCCTTATCGATTATTCGCAAATTTTGTTACCTACCTACTCGTAAGTATTAAAACATTAGATATTAATTATAATATTATGTAGTATTGAGATGTCTTGAGTCGTTCGTTATCGTTGCCAGTTAAGATGAAGGCCATTTCGACAGTAAAGTAATTAGTTACCGCTTCATTGTTGTAAGTTAACCGCTTTAACGTAGTATGAAAATCGGTTACAAGCATTAGTGTACCAAGGTTGGAGGCAAATTATTGCACGGGTTTTGTATGTGTGTGGCAGCTGACTTTAAAAATATTATATTGTACATTGTTGGTTTGAAAAATTGTTTAGCATTTGAAATAAAATGGAATCCTTAACGATTTTCCATCTTTAGTTTTAAATTTAGAAATGTCATTCATTATCTACCTAACATTAGTTTGTTTTAATATTGACTGTATGCTTATATTTGAGTTTTATATTATACTTAATATATATAAGTTGAATATAATATATGTGTTATTAAAAAATTTATTAAAGAAAAATAAATAAATTCCCGTACATATTCGATGCAATTCTGGTTAAATCTAAACTTTGGGTAAACGCAAGTCCTTGATAATTGTTGTAAATTTTCTATAAAAAGCCACAGTGACCCCGTTTTACAAATATACAATCGTAAAATATGTAAATTCACTCGACAACTGTGCGGAATGTCGCACATAGTAATCGATTGCCAATTGACACGGTAATTATTATCCACGGCTAATATGCAACTTTGTTATCCGTATCTATGCGTATCTAGGTATACCTACGTTATCTGTATTATGTCACCATACCATTGTAAAAACTGTTAGTTTATTTATAATCTGTTTCGCTACTAATTTAGATAGTATAGTACCTGTTGAAAATTTTTTAACTTTGTTACAACATACGATTAAAAATAATCTTTAATAATTAAACTATTACTGTAACCTATGTAATCTCTGTTAGTTTGTGGCTACGTTAAATTAGGTTACTTTTCGAAATTGGCTTTGCAATGAAACTGTCCAATAATTATCCTTTGTCTTTCAATACACGCTGTAAGCTACGCGGTAAAACATTTTCGACAATTCACAGAAAAGCGCATGGAGCGCTTCTATATTTTTTACACGTTGCAATAACACTGGCTGGTTCTAAATAACCGCCACTCACTCGGCGCGGATTCCCGTGTTTTACTCGCTAAACATGTGTCGCACACGATTTATTATTTAATATAAGAAAAACCAGAATTGGACGTTTAGGGGACGTGGCGTGCGGTGCGTGACTTATAATTTTGCGGAATCGCTCCCTCAGTTTTAGGTGGAAATTTCCAAGAAGGTAGGAAATTTGTAATTTGCCACGTTGAGTTGAAAAAAAGGGCTTTCATTTTAACGAACTTCAATAACTTGTTACATATACGGTAAATGTATAAAGTTATTGAAATATACCCATTGCATATACCTACCTACAGAATCACAATATACTAAAACGACTACATTTTGTTAACAATTCACACAGTCCACACCACACACCTTCGAAAACATTGCAGATTATTATCAGTGTTATTCAAAATATTTAGGATGTTTCCTGTCCATTCAAACCTGATGAAATCTCAAATTAACCAATACAACCCTCTATCTTGTTCACAGAAAGAAAACTCTTCGTGGGTATGCTAAACAAGAAACTATCGGAGAACGACGTCCGTTCACTTTTCTCTGGTCACGGTACCATCGAGGAGTGTACTGTGCTGAGGGACGCCCAGGGTCAGAGCAAGGGCTGCGCGTTCGTGACCTTCGTGTCCAAGCAGGCCGCCATCGCTGCTATTAAGGTAACTAGGACACATAGATACAGCTCGCCAGAAAGAATCATGACCGCTCCCATAACTCTCCATTAACATGTATTTAGTTGGTGATAGAACTTCTAAAGTTCGTTGGAGGAGGTATCAACGTGGCCCTCATAACCCGACGTGATCAAACAGTTCTTGTTTTACGATATTTTCGTTATTGTATTGTCATTAGGGAGGTAACCTGATTGTACACAACATAATATAGTAAACAGAATTATAAAGAAAAACATTATATGGAAAGAAAAATTTAAACACATTTCACAAAAGACGATAGCTAAAGTAGCGATCTGTTCCAGACAACCTTTGGGCAGAGGGCAGAATGTCGATAACAATTAATTCTTAGTATCTATATTACACCTATAGGCGTTTTGGTCATGGACCATGACTAATGGTCCATCTATCGGCCATCAATCGCAACAGTCATGGTCATAATACTAATTTGATGATGTATTTAGATTATTTAGGTATCCCAAAATATTCTACATATCTCTTAAACCTATGTATCGCAGTAGAAATCTAAATACTGACTTCATTGACTCTTACGGTTGGTATTAGATTATTTTCGTTGGTAGAATTACTCCCATCAAAATATAATCCAAAAACGAACTAATAAGAAGTCCAGTTAACACGTCACACGATAGAAGCTTTTAAAGAGAATGTTTTTTCGCTTTTGAGAACATCAAACTGTATAGGTGCCTAATCCTTTGGGCCTAGGCCGCCCAACTAGCTCAGAGCTCTCAATTTGATACTAAGTACGCTACTGCGCCAGGCGCCAACTGTTCCTAAACACACACAAATAAAACTTTCCAGTCGCTACACCACAGTCAAACAATGGAGGGGTGCTCAGCGCCTCTAGTAGTGAAATTCGCGGACACGCAGAAAGAAAAGGAACAGAAGAAGATGCAGGCGATGCAAGCGAGCCTCTGGGGGCTGACCACGCCCGCTGTGACTCCGACCGCATACCTCGCGTCGGAAGCCGCGCTGTCACCAGCCACGCAACTGCAACTCTTGCAGCAGCTGCAGGCAGTCGGACTGCAACAGCAACTGCTGCAAGGGCAGGGGTCCACGCTGCTGCAAGGTGAGCGATAAGCGACAATCCAATTGACTATGAGGGACCGTTTCGGTAAAACACAAAACTAAGTGCTTTTAAGATTAGGTCTCAACTTTTCTTCACAAAAAGAAAAAAAGAAAACAAAAGAATTTATAAACTTGTTTTGAAAGGGTGTTAATCTTTCCTGACCCTAATACTTGTAAACCTTAGCAAAGATACTGTACAAATTTTTTTAAGACCGTCCATATCTACTCAATGAGGCCACCACTCGCATCCGAAACATCGAAAAACAATCGTACTAATTTACGTGCTCTTCGTAATTGGAAACAAAATTACGACTAATTACGTATTCAGTTAGAGGAAGTCGTTTAATTATACCCATTTAAAATGCTATTGCGTTTCATTGGGCTTCTTAAGCGTCGGCCACGCGAGCTTTCGGGTTTCAGGGTAGGTATATCTAAAGGTTTTATGTGCTTGTAACTGAGATATTATTATGTATAGGTACATTGCCTGTTTATTGTTTGTTATTAGTAACTTATTATAGTCTGTACAGTTTATTGTTTTTTGTAATCTGTGTCTAGCTAGTTGCTTCTTATGATTAATTTATCCCATTTTCATTACTCACTTCTTTTTTTAAATTTTGTTCTCACCCATTTTGTTTTTAGCCATTTTTTTTTGTTTAATTTGCGCTATCTGGTGTCCTCTTAGGTGTTAACTATCAGGAAATCGGTTTCAATGGCGCAGGCCTGAGCGGGGGCGCCGTTAATAACGTGACGGGAGTCGGGAACATTGGAGGGGGTGCTGCAGATCAGCTTCAGGGTTTGCTGGCGCCTGTGTCTGTACAGAACTTGGCCGCTTTGGCCGCCATGACGCAGCCCGTAGTGACGCAGGCAGCTCAGTTAGCGCCTGCAGCAGCCCCGCAACCAGCCGCTCCCCAATTGTGTAAGTATCTACGGACTGCAAAATCAATTAGATAAATTTAGATGATTGTTCCTTACTCAAAAGTCAAAAATTATACGTTACGTCTTTATTATACGTTACGTATCTTAGTAGTATTAAAATTTAAAGCATTCGGAATTTTTCACACTCCGAGGACTTTATAATCCTTTATAAACTATAGTTAAGAGTCTTGAATTTTCAGTATTACAACTTTTCTTTCTGTAAAGAATTTTTCAGAAAGTTACACTCTAGAACTATTTTCATAAAAGAATTCTCGATTGGCAATGAAAGTAGATATTTTAAATTTATTTTTAATGAGCCCAAGATAATATACCACTTAAAAATAGGTGAAAAGCCTTGTTGAATCTGTGGAAATATTCAGGCCGACACAAGTATCCGGGCTTAATTGACGTTTTTTGCGCCCCACCGCCGTCCCTTTCCCAAATTTAACCTCCGCAAGACAATTAAGGCTCTATAAATTCCGTCCTAATTGCTTCACCTGTCCAAATCTCTAATTGGAATGTGGCCACATCGTCTACACGGCGATGGTGGTACCATAACCATCTTTTTTGTCCGCAAACTGTCCTTTTCGGAAAATGAACGTTTCATGTTAAGTGGTCACTGGCAGCCCCGTAATGTAAACGTCATAATTATCCAGCCTGATTCTGAACAAGGTTGAGATGCGAATCAGATACATTGGTAATCATTAATCCTTATGATAGACATTGATTTAATATGTCGAAAGCACTTACAGCACTACGAAAAAAATTTTACGTAACTACCTAGTTAATAAGAACTTATCTTGTGTTAAGTTTTTAATTAAAATTAGTACTAATATGCACCCGATATAATAAGTAACATTATACAGATGTTACGTAATTTATGTTGAAAATGACGAAAATGAAAGAAAGAGCATAAGGCAGCATGTTTGTACTAAGCCCCGTAGAATGTCGATATAATGTACATTTATATACGTATACATTTAAACGTAGTTCTGTTCGTTATTTCCTCATAAAATTCAATTAAAAAACATAGACAATATTACTGAATTGATCCACATTTTGGGTTTTACGAATATTTAAGTCTTTTTGTCCACAAACTTTCCTATTTCAGGTTGGACATTTTTACGTTATTGAGAGACTTAAAAACGTTAATTAACGATGAAACTTTTTCACACTTCAGGTCTTCTCGGGAAGACTAACATCACAGGTAATAAAGAAAGTCGACCGTGTGTGTTTTTATGGAATGACTTATCTCTGTTGGTTTCTTAGATGAATGTAATAAATGAGATTGATGCTTCGCTGTAAAAACTTAAAAAAAACAATACGAAAATAATTCGAAGGATATCAATATTTTTAAATTAGGAACAGGACAATTCTTCAAAATTTATGACAAAATGTTAGAGATGTTATGGAGTTGCATAACCGTAACCGAAACTATCGGATATACTTAAATCGAAATTATAAATAAAAATTTATTCAAAATCCGAATCCAAAAGAATAGTTTCAAATATTGAATTGAAACTAGTAATGTCGTATTTGTTTATTGCAGTTTCGTTTATCGAAATTGTCCCTACGAGAAATAAATTTTTATCACTTACAACTTTACAGAAGGTTTGGTAGGCGCCAAATGCATTATAATATTATTTTCCCTTTGTTAAGTTGATGTTAGACATTATTTTATATAGTCTGTTGACAAAATACTTTGCTGAATATAAGTTACCCAACGAACATAAACTGTATAGGGCTTTACCCATCTTCTATAAAGCGGAAAATATATTTCCATTGAAATAATTATAAAGAATGTAGTAGCAATCGTCCATCTTTTTCCGCCAAAGCGGCTTATTGATCTCATTTATTACAGTGCTCTAGGAAGGCTTGGTTTGATATCTGTGCGGTATTGCATCGAATGTACGAGTAGATCTGACGTGGCTTGACTAGGCTTTGTACAACCTAAGCTAAGCTGAATGGCTGCAAAATTTGTTTTATAGTCTGTGGTATTTCTATAAGTTATCTGTTTTTTTTTTATTCTTCGAATCGTAATTATGGCGCGCATACCGCAAGCTTCTTTTTTCTTTTATTCGTTTTTTGGCTGTTTTGAATTATTTAATGTTTTCGTGTTTATACGTTTGTTAATAAGTTTTTTTGTAGTTCGATTTGACATGTCAAACCAACGTGCATGGAAAATTAATACGCTTTATCATGTTTAAATTTTAACCACTAACAGTTAGGTACAGGATAAAACACAAAATAGATAAGACTTATTAAACATTTTGGCACACAGAAGTTTTAGCAGATATTTTTTGTTTCCTCTAAATATAATTTTAATGACATATATTATTATAGAACCAGTATATACCTACTTACATAGTAGATATATTATGTAGGTACGTGTATAAATTAATACCTTGGTTTTAATTTATTAAAACAAGGAAACTAGTAGACCACAAACAAAATATATAAATAATAAGGTACCTACACACTTATGTGGGTAGGTACCTACTTGACTTGTCATTATAACATTATTTCTCGTTAAAAACGGGATAAAAACAATAAGCTTCGAAAACTTCGCGGAATATTGTAATTATCTATGAAATCTAATGAATGTCAGGAACAAAATATTTCTAATTTAAGCTTTTGTTTATGATAAAACATCATTTTAACCGTAACAGTGACCATTTAAGACTTTCCTGTTAATTGATTAACGTGTGAATTTTATGTTTTTGCATGAGAGTGCTAAAACTAAATGATAATTTCAATGTTTTATAATACCTCGTGTGTGTCATGTACCTATGTTTTGATGTTGAAAATAGTTGTTGAATTTGATTATGTTACTGTTTTCTGTGGCGCGGTTGTCGGTGTGTGTTGTATCAACTAATAGCGAATAATATTTTTATTTAGTGATATGATTATTATTTTGTAGCCATAGATAGTATTTTTAGTAAACCTATTTATTAAGGAAACTCAATCGTTTATGTCGTTAAGAAAAATTCTATTTTTAAATTGGAATTACGTAGGTTGGTACACCATAAATTCATGTCTTCAGTTATTGACAATACAGACCTTACTTAAATAAAATAATAAACCATTAATGAAAAACAATAGAATACTCGTCATCAACCATCAAATAAAGGAATAAAGAAGATAGATTTACCTAGAAATCTGAACTACTTAATTCACTTCAGATTCAATTTTAATTAGATTAGAAGAACGAAGGGTGAATGCTCTTTGTAGTAGGTACAACCTACTCGTAAATACAAAAGCGCTAAGGAAACTTTCTGGAAAGGCTTTATTTACCTTTAGATTAAGTACTTACCTATCTAGGCTTACTACAGGAAATAAGTAGATAAGTAAAAAGAACTTGCGTATAATTAAGTAGTTGTTCGCCTATCAGTAAGACAGATAAAAACGGGATAGCCTTTTTTTAAGCACAAACATTTTTAAAGTGAATATAAAAACTATACAGAATAAGATCCGCTTGCAAACTCATTTTAGGTAGGTACAATTCTTTTATGCTAATGAACAAAATTTACAGGCCGATATGTTGTAATCCAAGTCGTATTTAACTTTAAATTTTTTTTATAATACACCAATATTGAATTGCGAACATTAGGTATGTAGATTCATAAATTAATTAATTAAAATATCGAATTTTCGTTTAAAAACCATTATTTAAATAGATAGTTAAAGTGAATATGTAGAGTTTATTTGTTATTAAGTAGTATAACTTCTTTACGATCGCAGTTCAACCGTGCAAAGGTTTCCATACAAAGGATTTTCTCGCACTGAAAGGGATTCGAAGGGTACATTTCCCTAATTCGGATTGACACGTGTCTGGATGCCACTTTTTATTCCTTTAAGTCTCCCCTTTTACGAATACGATTCTATTATGAGTAGTCGTAAAGAAAATCGGATAAGACGTCTCTAGTTGCCATTTGGTTGATAGAAATGTGACCGCTTTCTTTTCGCTTTTTATTGTAAGGAAAATAGATTGAGTTCTTACCTACCTCAGTTAACTAGGTATAGTCTTTATTTCAATTTAAAAAATCAATTCGTTTAATGTCATATTAATATTACCTATTAACTTTCGTCTGGATTTATAAAAATAATTATTATTTGTTTGGTAAATCATTTCTGAAGAATTAACGTTTTTGAATATAGGTAGGTAGGTGCGGTTATTGTCGCTGTTGAATACTTAATATTCATCATAAATAAGATAAATCTACCTAAATCAAGGCACCTTTTGCAAGACATTTACAGGTACCTAACAAAATGAAAAGCAAGTCTGTACGAATTGATCATGAGTTTGGTGTTAGGTATCGTCTGTCAAAACGGCAATTTTGTAACAAGGTAACGTTGTTATGTAATGCACACTGGCAACACTTGCAGGGTCGACGGCCGAGCCGCTGAGCTCGGCTTACGCGGCGCAGTTCGGCACGTACGCCGCCGCGCCGCTCGGCTCCGTGCTGGGCTCGGCCGCGGCGGCGGCTGCGGGCAAACAGGTGGAAGGTAGGCTTCTTATGTTACACAACTCTTTTAAATATAAATAACAACTAGCTGGTGTCCCGCGACTTCATCAGCGCAGGATTAGTATTTCTATATATATATATATTAGTAGCTGTGTAATGTAAGCGGCGTGATGGTCTCATAATAGACGAGATTGTCGAAAAACTAATTATGTACGTATTTTTAAAGGTTACAAACCATTAGATTGCCATTTATGTACCTTCAAGATTACCCAATTCCTACATGATACAGTCCAACCATAGACAACTTCAAATGAGTACCTAGTGAAACTGTCAAAATCAACCATTGAGATGCCAGTGACATACGATTAGGACTCAATTACGAGACGCTTGGACTTTTTCTAAATCCCTCCGCCTGTTTGTCGAAACTCAATTTTATATTTTTTAACTTCCAGGTCCAGAAGGCGGAAACCTGTTCATCTACCATCTACCGCAGGAGTTCACGGACACGGACCTCGCGTCCACCTTCCTGCCCTTCGGCCACGTCATATCCGCCAAAGTGTTTATAGACAAACAAACGAACCTCTCAAAGTGCTTCGGTTTCGTCTCGTACGACAACGCCTCCTCCGCGCAAGCCGCGATACAGGCCATGAACGGCTTCCAAATAGGTACAAAGAGACTCAAAGTTCAATTGAAACGATCCAAAGAACTATCGAGACCGTACTAGAATATTCCAGAACCCGTTCCTAGTGAAAGCAATTTAAAAAGAAAAATATTTATAAA
Source organism: Noctuana lactifera (assembly GCA_018231305.1). Lineage (NCBI taxonomy): Eukaryota > Metazoa > Arthropoda > Insecta > Lepidoptera > Hesperiidae > Noctuana > Noctuana lactifera. The sequence goes on from DWAV01000593.1 coordinate 9,549, forward strand.
AATAAAAAACAAAGAACTATCGCAAAGAAGAGGTTGTAAGTTTCTGAACGTTTGTTGTGATGTACCCGGTGCACTTGAACTGACGCTAGTTCGTTAGGTTCGTTCGAATGTCGAACACGCAGGTCCACGTGCACAGTTGTTATCTAATAAGAATAAAGTTAAGGTTTGTGTCAAAGGATTTATCGTTTCCAAAGTATTCCCCAAATTTGTTTATTTACTTACTTACTTACTTTGTCTATAATTATTATATTATTATTTTATAAACGATAAGTTTTAGTCACGTTATGCATATTAAGTTGGATGCGTAGCGACCGTCGCGATTGTTGAACGCCAAAGAGCCGGTACTAAGAATAAATTCGTTTCCGAACTGATTGTTGAAACGCGTCGTATTGTGTCATACCTAACTATAATATTTTATTGTGGAATTTATGAGATATATTTTTATCGTCTGATGCATATATTATATGCAACCAATTTACCTTGAGTATTGCTATTAGTTTTATTTAACCGTTGCGTTCTAAGGAACATTTTTGTTTTGTTATTTATACCTACAGCGTATTCATAATTTGTGTTACCAGTTGAATAACTGATGTGGCCATTGTCAGTAACAGTTTTAGTCCTCATTGTGTAAATTTATGTTAGATTAACGAAATGATCTCAACGTGATCAGTGTATTTATTGTTTTCCCTCACTCGTTGTCAATATCGTACTTAAATGTTTTTCTTAGAACTAACAAAACGTCACCATATTGTTTTAATATCATTCAATTGTACAAAAACCTATGTGATGTTGTCAGATTGTTTTCATATACACGACATTCGATTTTTAAATATATAAAATAATTATTTTATAAACTAATAAACATCTATGTGTAACGACTTTTTCTTATAACTGAAACGATACGAGAACTACTTAAATTTGTAACAGATAGAATTAAATTGCGACCTTTTTATTAACGCCGAAATAAATCCTATTATGAAAAGCAAATTGCAAATTAATTTTATATTTTTTTGGGGGTAGTCTTACAATTGTTTATAAACTGCTCAGAAAACGTTGTGACGCTGACAATGAAAGGTACGCGCTGTAATTTCAAACTGTAAACTCGATTATCTATAGGTAACTATTTTACGAGACCGTACTAAAAACATAAATAAATTAGGAGAAATGCAAGGTTGTTCACGTTTTGATTCGTGAACTATTACTGCTAACTTGACAACACAAATAATATTGTGTAAACCCAAGAGTTTATAGATTTATCAGAATGGTTAATAACGAGTTATGGATTTCAAAATACAGCCGCGACCATTGTTGCATCCGTTAGAAATATAACTTCCATATGTTACCTAATTATAGTTATAAAAACATCGACCCTTTAGTCAAAAATTTTTTGTTAGGTTAAGTATTTAATAATAGACTTTTGTGTAAGTTCGACATTCTTAAGCTTATAAATTGTTTTCTTTTTTCTATTTATAAGTAACTTGTTCATAACTTTTTTTGCTTATCGATTTTGGCACATGATGATCATCCAGAATACTGTAATGGTAAAGTTTTTGCTTTTGTTCATATAGCCAATTTTAATGTAAAAAATGAGTACCTATAATATTTATTTGTTTTACAATTGGCCGTATGAGCAGAAATCATTGCCTTTATATCATTATAGATAAACGTCTATCTACTTTTTTTATTATCTTTTATTCTAATTTTAAAATTTAAAATTAAGTATTAATATATTTTCATGTTTACTCGTTCTTTGTACCGCTTTATTGTTTTATTATTATTAATATCATTAAAAATGGCTCAATTGGACATTTTTCTGCTGATGCTTTGACAACAAATTACTTAAAAATAACCTATATCATTTCAAATTGTTTCGTTGATGTAATGTGTTGCTGTCGGTAAAAATGACCAATAGAGTTTAAAATGTTTTCTCCTCGTTTCTTGGTTTAATTTAAGCATTCTTCTATTCTTCGTATAAAAGAACTGATGTAGGGCATCATTATTGTAACTTAATTTAGTTGAGTATTATATTGTATTTAAAGAGAAAGTTTATCGAAATGGGCTTACTGTTTACTTTAGTATAATTTAGTCAAGTTTTTGGTGTCTCAGGAAAGACAATATCTAGACTGAATAAGTTTCCTGTCGTGTACGTTTATCAACTGTGCTGTAACTTCAGTTTGTATTGTCTTAATAGTACAGAAACACTGCTTTTTGCGGCTATAGTACATGGTGGCTCACGATGGCCTAAATAATTTCCCTTCAAATATCTTCTTTATAAAAAATATTTTTTCTGTTACAGTTGGTTATTAAAAACTCATTCTGTCAGTTAAACTGGACGCTGACATTATATTAAAAAAAACTGTCACCCGACTGACCGAACAAACAGTCAAACACCATTAATAAGTTAAGTAAGAACAAACCTTGCACAATGGCCATCGTTAGGCATTATTCTTAGCCCTAAAAGGACATTAAATTTAATATTTATAATCTTCATTTCTTTACTTATAAATTATGTTAATAAATTATTGCAAAAGGGGTTTTGAGTTTTATAATTGTTCGGAATAGTTCTGTCTCCAAAATATCTGACATTTAACTACACCACTACACTACCTACTTTTGTACGAAATGTGTAGTCATGCAGTTTTTAAACTTTTAAAACTAAATAAGTACCAACATTTTTAAGTTCCTGCAAAACGCACAAATTAAAAATTAAAAATATTTGTCTAAAAATCGGTGTCCGTTGTTGACTATTAATTCCAATCAAACATAAATCAAAATTCAATTTTGCTTATGTATAATATTAATATATAGCTATTTTTTTAAAATGGCAATTCTATTCCGAACAAAATCCTGGACACGAGCACGACTACTTTGAACAGTCTGTTTTTATAGGTGTGATCTAGATAAAAAAAAATTGAGAATATTATGTATAAAAATAAGAAGATTTTCTACCTACTTCTAGTTTCTCTAAACTGTACAGTTGTGAGAACTCGTTATTGTTGTTGTGACGATTGATGCGCCAACCATTTTGATGTAATAGCTGGCTTTGAAAACGCAATATCTCTACCTACGTAGGTACATTGTTTTCATAGAGAAATTTTTACTGTTGAAATGAATTTGTTAATAGTTTTTCTGTGCTCCTGTACGTACCGTGACAGCAATGATCGGAGGTAAATGGCCAATTGAAAATAACAATGTATTCAAGTGAGCGCTCATCTGCCATGGTACATTTAGGTATTAAAAATTTAAAATAGGTATGTGCGTATTTTTGAAATTTTCACTTTACTTGATTTCACTTGATTAGATTTCTGTTTCTCTGTTACAATTCAATTTATGGAGAACGAATTATATGGTCAGTATGTAGTTTTCGATGGTCCAGTGTTGCCTGGTAATAAAATTAAAACTGGTATTGCTTCTACATACTACATTTCCACTGTAAGAAAGATTTCTTCCAAAATCAAATTGTGTTATGTAGAAGCAAATATAGAATTTCGAATTCAAAATATACTATTGCATGAATCTTGTGTTAAATTAATGTACAATAGAAGATGACAGTACAAAATATTGATATGAAAATTCGGTTCTTTCTCTATGAAACGTTATTGTACATTGCAATGTGACGCCGTATGCTGTAGAGAGAAATGCAAAAAAAAACGCTCTTTAACATTTTTCCTGCCAAATGTTGCTTCACGTACTTAGTACTGCGAAACGCTGTGTTGTCACTTGCGTTATCATAAATCTTTACAAGATGATAAACCTTCATTTGAAAGCGTATCTAACGTGACCTAAAAATTGACATCGAGATTTAGTATCGTGTTGCAAAGAAATTTATGATAGTATAAAGACGACATTAAAACGCGAATATATTTTTAAATGGGCGTAAGTGTCATAAATGTATTGAAAAAAAAAACTTAATAGAATAAAAATTATGAGAAAAAATAACACCGAAGTCACGGTACCTACAACAAAAACGGCATAATTATCTTTTGACAGGCGCGATATTTATTTTTTCACTATTTCGAAGCACCTTATTTAGTAGGTATACAATTGGTATGAAAATTAATGTAAAGAACTGTTTTATACAACACCCGTTTTGTTGATATGAATGTAAATAAATGTCAAGTTAAAATGCCTGTGTATTAATTTTCCCTTGAATGTGCCTTCTTCTCCGGTGCTACCAGTGTGTTGTCTCTTCGCAGTTTCGCACCCAAAAAAACTTCAACTTCAATCTATGTGAAGTGTTTTTAGTTTACTTAATTTTACAGAAAAAACACACGTTAAAATTAAAATAAATAAAAATTTATTAATCTACCACATCCATCTTGTGTATATCGCTGACCGTATCAGCGTCCGTTTTATCTTTCTTCTTGTCATCCGACGTTTCGAGAACAATCCGATTGGGTACAGCAGCTTTTATTAGGCCATTTTCGTCTGCTAGCGGCAGAATGTCACATATTAATGGCGACTCGACTCCCAAGATGTAGTAGCATGTTCTTGGCTCCAACAGGTACAAGGAAACCTGGGCGGGGCTTGAGGAGTTTTCTAAGCATTTGAGCTTGACTTCGGTCTGGCGCGGCTTGCCTGTCTTGTCGCAGTTCTCGCCGTTCGAGTAGAAATGGGACACTGATGTGCGTTGATCTACAAATGAGAAACTCTATTTTAGTATTTTTTTTATTAATTTTCGGTGTACTAGACTACTATGTGAACTTTAAACTAATTAATTTTAAACACATATAGAAAATCCCCAGAGAATGTGAATAATTTCTAAGTGGAATAAATTACCTAAAAGAATGCTTCCAAGGCATTCTTTGTTTCTTAGTATAACTATAGAGCTATATATAAATTACTGCCCGCCGGGAATCGAACCCAAGACCCTTATAAGGTGGACCAGCATGGTAACCACTACACCACACGGGTCGTCAAAATAAGTAACTTATTCACTTATTATCTTCTTTTCAGCCTATCTGTAGTCCACTGAATAAATTATTCACTTATACCCCCACCAAAACACTGGGAAACCCCGAATTTATGATATGAACTATGACTCAGCTCACCGAGTGGCTTTGGTGCCTTCCCAGGGTTCTCTTTGATCCACTGCAGATGCGCCTGCTCATCGAAAACGCCCAGCAGCAGCGAATGCTTCACGCCCGTCCTGTCCACATGGTACTGCTGCACATGTTTCCCGTAGCAGAACTCGTACTTCCACCAGCCGGTGCCCTTCAGGACATGAAATTGCCATGATAACACCATTCATAATAATATTAAAATATTAATAATCAAAAGTGACTTTATAGGTATTCAATTTTTCCTACAAAATTTTTAAATACATCTTAATTTTTTTTAAGAGAATAATATAGATTGTTAGTGTCTAACTTCAACGCTTTTTATGTCCCACTGCTGGGCACTGGTCTCTCCCCACAACCGGGGCAGGCCTGGAGCATACTCCACCACGCTGCTCTAATGCGAATTGGTGGAGATATGGGTTAGTAGTCAACTCGTGCCGGATATTGTCAAACAGCCCAAATCCGACTAGATTTAACGGCTGTTATCTATCGATAAGGGGACCGACTGCTTAACGTGCCCTCCGAAGCACGGAAGCGCACTAGAAATTTGTCACTATTGGTGACCCATCCAAATACCGGCCAGTGCTTAACAGTGACAAAGTTAAGCAACGTCGGGCAATTATTAGTGACAAAGTTTTTTTCTAAAGACTTAAACATATAGGACTCACCCCATGCAAACAGTTCTCTCCGTTGAGGAACGCCCGTACAGGTGAATCGTCGAGTATTACGGGAAGAGGCTTGGGGGTCACGCCCTTGCCCGCCTCCGCAGTCAGCTCGCTGATGTCGGTTAGGGGATGAAACTCAAAATTCAGACTGCCGTCCTGAAAATTTTTTTTTACAAAAAATCAAACCAGTCTCCTCACTACAAATTCAAGAAATTAGGAAATAACTTATTACAGACATTTTTTTTTTAATAATTTTTTATTACTTTAGTATAACTACTAAATTTTTCCAAACGTACATAAAAAAAAATACAGTCCTGAGTTTGATGGTTTCCTGCAGGACAGAAAGTTAGATAATGAATTTAGTTTTCTGTTCTCAGTCTGAATGTTTGTTTGTCTTTGTATTATGTTCATGGCACCCATTACACAGGGAATCCTAGTGTGGTGCTGTGAGTATGAAGCGTTATTTATTATTATCATTTAAAATTATATTAAATACATTACTAGTAAAAATACGGATACAACAGAAATACTACAAAAGATTACCTCATCGATTTTGTCAATTTTCAACACGGCAAGGAAGTCTCTAGGTTCCTTTTCCTGAATACATGCCAAACAGGTGTTAATGAAGCGACTAGCCAACACAAAAACACAAATCACTACAAAATAATTCACACACACATAAATAGTAAAAAAGCACTATCTAACTAAAATAAGTGCATAATAGCAAAAAAAGGTGTCTACATATTGCTAAGATTTAAAAATGAAAAAGAAATATGATAGCAAGTAGCAAGATACGACAAACGACTTGAAACTAAGTGACGCTACTGAAAATAGTAAAAAGTAAATAGATTATAAATAAGGATATTATCAGTGTTCAAAAATTATATTTAAACTTCAAACTTCACACTCACAGAATCACACTAGGATTCCACATAGAAAGATAAAGACACAAACACCCAGACCAGGAACAGACATCTAAATTCATCATTTAAATTTCTGCCCCGCCGGCGATATTTGAACAATTATTAGTAAATTATGTTATTCCATGTATCTATAGAATATAAAATTTTACTATATTAATTTCAAAGAATCTCTAAGCCTTCGCAAGTGTTTTAATAAATTTTAGTATTCTATTATTAAATTGTCATAAAAACACTGACAATATCCTTACGTCAAGTAACTTCAACATCACTAATATTGTGTATAAATAAAAAAGTATATAACCAAGTCGTCGCAACTCGAAACTCACCGAGAGCTTGATAGCCTGGAACTGCTTTCTCATACTTTCAAATTCATGCTGTACCAGACTTCTAGGTTTCTTTGGAGCCCCGAAGAGTGGTATGCAGTTGATGATATTCTCGCTGACCTCCTTTGGCTTAAACCGTGGGTGGTCGCAGAGGAACGGCGATAGAATGATTATTTCATACTCGCAGGTGGCAGTTTCTTTGAACGAGTACACTTCGTGTTTCCCGTGAACATCGCACACGTAGCGCACGCGCGTCAGTCGCGGCTTGCCGCTAAGGTCACACACAGATCCTGATGAATCAAACATGAAAAAATTATTATTAATATTTCGATTACTTATATTCTCTATGCTGCCTACAGTGATTTCTGCTTAGCCCAAAGGTAGACTGACAGGTAATGCTATTAGCATTATATCCGCCTTTAGTGCCATTAATTTTTTTTTTAGTATATTAAAGAATAAATAAAGTAAAATAATAAACATTCTTTCTGTTTATCTTCCACGTGTCTAATGCTGAATGTCTCATTGGTCAATTTAGTGTAGCATATAATTAGAATAGCATTAAGAGATAATTACCAAATTAATTACATAATAAGGTAATTTTTACTGTCCTTCAAGAGCCAAGCATGTCTAAACAATATTCAGCGGCTTTGTCACCATCATCAAAAAAAGTATAGAAATAAACAAAATAACATGTTCTCTAACATATTTACTCATAAACAAATCACCATACCATCATCCATAACCATCTCCACAAAGGGCAGGCTAAGGCCCTCCATCTTTGTTGTTTTCAGTGGTTCCTTCATTTCCTCTGCTGTCTTCATGTCCGCTTCAAGTTTAGCCATTTTTTCGGGATTCCAATAACCTAACCAGTACTCTTGTGTTGTCACCTTTTTATCTGTAATTATTGTATTTAAAAGTTGTTAATAATAATAATTTTATTTTTACATTATGTCATAAATAACAGATCTGTGTACACAGAGTAATTATACATTTATAATGCTAAAATTAAAAACTGAAATTGTTAAACAAGCATCGGGTCTCTCCCCTCAAAGCCTATGGCAGACCCTTGACATAATTTAATTGACAAGAGTTGAACACTTAACTTGTAGTTTCATACCTACAAAGGACTTTATTCCTTTTAATTACAATTGGCAAAGAAACAAGTCATCTGACAATTTCTTTAAACCACATAAGCATGTAATTCTACATTAACTGAAAGGTCAACAAGGAACAGCTTAAAGAGGGTATAGTAATATTCTTTAACTAATGTTTACCCTTTATCTGTACAATACCAATATGTGCATTGTATTGAGTCTAGTTATGTACTTTGTTTTATATTTAAAATTAATAGGTAACTGTTACTGTAAATTTCTGTACGCCCATTTTTAATAAGTGCATTATTGTAATTCTTCATGAGAAATAACAAAGATCTTAAACCATAACAAGCTGGCAGATCAATCAAGCTATTGGCTCAAATGGTATCTACAAACTTACAAGCTGTCTCAACATTTCAGTAGACATTATGTGTGGAGTACTTCCGCTTTTGCACTAACCTATCAGTAGCCCTATCACGAACATTTTACAAATTCGTCATCTAGTAGTAACAGTTAAATTTTGTATGGGATTTTGAACA
>DWAV01000594.1:0-18151 GCA_018231305.1 Noctuana lactifera
ATGATCACTTAAAATGAGAAAATTAAAATTACAAAAATGAAAGGTTTATGTCTAGTGTGCAGGGATGTATGTGTGTGTGTGCACATAAGTACAATATCAACTATAACAACAACCAATAGTATTTAAATGCATTATCTTCACTTCCAGGTTCCAGCGACTTTGTTTTCCATTTACGCTAACAAAGTTCTTGGTCGCAAGATCACTCTTATCAGCTTTAACTGCGTAGCGGGGCTAAGCTGTCTACTTATCATGGTCGTGCCGCATTCTGGAATCAGTCATTTGACGCTCGGATGTATTGGACTTTGGGGCATAAGCACATGTTTCGCTACCGTATACCTATATGCAGGGGAATTATTTCCTACTGTTGTAAGAAATTCTGGCGTCGGATTGGCATCTACCGTAGCCAGAGTGGGCTCAATGGTTGCTCCCTTTGTAGCGACTCTTGCACAAACCAGTGCTTGGTTACCGCCTTTAGTATTTGGTGTCATTCCACTAATCGGGTCATGTCTTTGCGTCATTCTACCCGATACAAGAGGCAAAAAGTTACCAGACAGCTTAGAAGAGGGTGAAGCGTAAAACAAAATTAATATGGAAACATTTAGTTTACCTAAGTACATTTATAAGCTAGTGTATAATATAAACCTATCTGCCATAATATAGCTATAAGAGATGCATTAAATGACATATCCGGGTGACTTGCCCATATCCAGTAAAGCTTTATCGAATGTTGTAATGACAAAAACATTAATATTCAAGCTTATATACATAAAATGCTGTGATATTTAAAAAACGAAAAATAATTGTTAACAATTTAATTTAATTTGAATAAAATTGAATACATTATTTAACATTTAATCGTTTCTTATTACCGACTTCATAAAACAAGAGGAGGTTCTATGTTCAGCTGTGCCGTATGGTTTTTTCTGTTGCGAGTCAAAACACAAACAAAATAAAAATCCAAAGATATTTTTTCTCTCTCATTGCTGGTATATAGACCGCTCATTAATAAATTTTTCATATAACATATCTTAGAAAACGTTTAATATGCTACGTCCAGCTACAATGTACCTATAAATATTATGTTAACTAATTTAATACTATATACTAAGTATAGGTATAGATCCCTGTCACTGATGAAACGTGATAAGTTTTTATTGTAGTGCTTTACAAAGACCTTAAAAGATAAAAATATTTATTGTTTAGGAACTTTATGGGTATTTACACATTATGACGAGCAACTGATATAATAAATGTGTAAGTGCCTTGGCTTCCGAGATAATTTCTATGTAAGTAAATAAAAGCCTCACCTCGTAAATAATTACCTTTCACACGTGTACATACCTACTCATATTGCAATAGGCACCTACGTTCATTAAATCGACATAAAAATAGCTACTGTCAAATTTAAATTAATGGTAGGACATCAAATCTTATATTTTAATACTTTCAGGAATAATCGACCAACTGAAAATTTTGATTCATTATATTGATCAATTGCTCATAAAGCTATATTATACGATTCCTATTTAGACTTATTCAAAACCTCAAAAATGAGAGTGTACTATCGTCATGGCTTTCGATGTGAGCACACACACATTTTTCGGTGTAAATCAATATATCGGACTATTAAAAGGTATTTAATATCTTAATGTTATTTTTTCCGGGCTTAGTCGGGCTTAGTGGAATTGAGAAAGTTTTCAATTTACCCCTCCAACTCATGTCCTGCATGTTCATAGGCTACGGTGACCACTTCCCAACAAGATCCGTATGCCTGATTGCGGGGCTTTGATTATTATAAAAAATATTTTAAAAAAAATCAAGAAAATTACACACCATCATCGCCTTTACTCGATAGTTATCTGTCATATCATATTCGTTATTCGGTAAATAAATTTAAAAAAAATTAACTAACTCTTTTATTATATTAAGAGATGCTTATTAAAGAGATAATTCTCGGAAGCTTTGGGTTTCTTAAATTAGTAGATATATAATATGTAGGTAAATGTAGTAGAAGGATAGGTATATAAATATTAATTAAATAGATGTATTTAATGATGATGTTGGATGTTATATTACATTGTACAAAAATATACGCACAATAACATTTTTCATACCTACTTAATAATAAGTTGGCAAATAATTTTTTAGCCCCAAAATTTAATAATTTCTATTGTGGTTATATATAAATAGGCTGCACCGATTATGTTGTATTATGTTATATTTGCCATTAATAAATAGATTATAATGCAAAAACTGCGACTAACAATAATATTATGTCGTGCAGTGGGTGATCTTACTCAACAAAAAAAACCTTGGTTCAGGAAATTAATAAAAGGGGACTACGTTATTGGAAGACAAACCTCATACCGGCAGGCCTACGGAAGTGGACATAATATGTAATAGGAAAAAAATTATTAGCCAACGTAATATAATAAATCATAGGAAAAACTTTGAACAATAGGTACATACAGACAGACAAATGTAAAATCTTTGGCATCGGTGAGAATTCACAGAGATCAATGTTATAATAAATTATATTTACTACCTAATATCATACAACTTAATTATCGAAAGATCATTTATTTATTACACATGTACTTTTCCGGAAAACTTGTACTGAATATTGTGAAATCCACCAAAGTACCTTGTTACGAGAACAAACAGTAGGCTATGGTATAAAACCCAAAACTGGAAAAATACGCTGCAGCATAATGCATACGTAAAGAAAGCGTCTACTACAGTCCAAAAAATAAACGCCATCCTAGCCACCAGAAGCGACCTCGACGGACGCTTTATTGGCGATCTGTTTGTTGCGGGGTCTATGAATGAGCCTGGAAATGGAATATTCAAAATTTAGTTATTTCATTTACACGATATGCTCGAATATAATACCTCTATCATAAAGAAATAAATGAAGTCAATCTCTGTCTCTCGTTCTCTCTTTCTGTCTCATAGAGTAGACGTAGAGCATAGGCTCTAATTCAGTACATATAATGTTAATAGTAAATAGGCACATTTTACTTAATTAACCCCCACAATACACGGGTCGTCAAAGAAAATATTGTTTTACTAACTTAAATGAAACGAAGAACACGGTGTTACCGTGTTCGGTACTGTAATAAAAGTACAATCTAGCCTTAAGACTAATGAGTAATTTAAATTTAACCTAAATGCGACGACCGTAAGGCGACGAAAAACTATTATTGTTCATAATTTTGAGTCATTGCCACTTTAACATAGCACTGCCCTATAGGTACTAAACTAGCTTAAAAAGCTTTGTCGTTTTTAATCCTCTTATATTGTTTAGATGTTATCCATGTCTATTAAAATAATGAGCCGAATATTACCGTCCTTGTGAAATTTCCTAAGACTATCTTCTTTGTCGCACCAACGGCTTTTTAACCATTCTCTAAGCAATGTCTCCTCAGCAGGTATATCTTCTATGGCGTAACTGAAATTAAAAAACATATTTGATTTAAAATATTTTTACCTAAAGTCCATTTTAAATTCAGTATTTATCATTATTTTTTATTTAATAATGTGAGCACAATTACGTAATACAGTAATTATATTATTATGTGCACTATGACCTTTTCTTTCAACAACCACTTCACTTTAGAGTAGGTTGTCAGGAAGAGATCTGTCTATGATATAAGATTGCGCATAGTATGTACCACAGTAAACATAATATAAAGAGCTAAGTAAATAATAATAATACAGTGTACGTGCGTAGTTTTCTTGCTTTCTTTGTACTTGTGTGTACTATGTGCTGTGTAATAAAGAGTTATTGTATTCATGAAATTTATTTGTTTCAGAAAGCATCTTTTGAAAAAATTTCATACATTTTTAAATCAAAAATCAATCCATTAAATACCTAATCGTAGACATCAAGATGAAATAGGTAAGTAGGTAGAGTTCATTAATTGTAGTGAAATCAAATTTTTTTTTAAACATAATTATGACGGTGCTTAGATTTTATTTGCTTCTCAATTCTATCAGACAAATACTACTTATAGAATTTTTCATAAAAACATGTATTGTTAAAGAAGAACGTAATATGCTTCAGGAACTAGGTACCTATTACTTAATCTAAGTGATAAATATTTCTGTTTCAAGTAGGTTACTCGTAAAAAAATCATCTGATTTTTATCTATGATTTCTTTGATATTTTGAATTTGATGATGTCGGTATTGATAAGAACTGTACATCAAAGATAAGATATTTATTTTTTTTAACTAATCATCAAAGTAGTTGTCTCTTTTCTTTCCTCGTGATCGTGAATTTCAGTTTTATTTTATCCAAACAAGGCCATATATTATCTAATACAAACTACCATTTTTAATTAGAAGGTTAATTGTAGGCGGAAGGGAAAATCCTAGGTTTTCACTCAGGGAAGGGGAAGGGGGGCAATTAGAAATGTTCCCCCATAAATATAATGTAAAAAATAAAAATACAATATGCAAAGGTACATGACAGATTTAGGTAATTATTACAGGAAATAAAGATCAATATAGGCATAAAACAATAACTACAAGATAAAAACTTATATTTACCGCTTAAAATGAAAGTAGACATGGGTGGGAATTCGTCCGTGAAGCAAATCAGCCTCAGTTTGCGCAGGCCTATCGTAGGCCACGGTGACGTCATACACGGACACGAGGCCGGAGCCTCGCAAACGAGAACATAACGCTGCCCAACCAGTAGTTCGCGGATGCAACACGTACTCGAAATGCTGAAATCCATACTTATTCTTATTTTACGTATTGCATCATTAATTAGTTTCAGTTTATAGAGTGCATTAGGGAATTCAATTAAAAAGCGTAAATCCACAAATTTCCACAGTTTGTTCAGTTTGTTGGCTATATGACAATGTCATCTGAATTAATCAAGTATCAATTCGTATTTCCACCTTTATTTACATAACGATGGTAATGTTAGTTATAGGAAAGTTATGAAACTACACATAAGTTAGTTACCTACCTATCTCAGTTGATGTTATCAACATGTTTAATGAAACAAGCCATGTATCGACTAACCGGCAAATTGTTGGCCGCGGCAAATTTATCGCTGCGTCGTCGATTATCCTCACTCAAGTCTGTTCCCTCAGGAAACAGTACCAATCTGTGCTGATACTGAAGTCGCTTGTAATAGTCGACGAACTGCGATAGATTCAGTTGGTCTTCCTGCCAGTTCCTCTTCACGTACAAGAAATAATTCAACTGCATAATCCACCCTAACAAAAATTTTATTTCATGAAGATAAATAAATAAATAAATAACGCTTCACACTTACAGCCCCACAAAAACATTTACACAAACGCCCAATCGCGAACAGAAATCTAAAGTAATCATTTAAATTTGATATTTCTTAATATAAAAACAGATAAGTGAATACTGTATTTAAACTATTTATTTACGCTATTATACATAAAACGCTAAGTTTACAAACGTGTTTATTATTGCTCTAGTTTTGTATCATATTATTATTAAAATTATTGTAAAGTATTATAAATAAATAAAAATAATTATGATGTACACTCGTTTATGTTATTCAAGTTATATAATGTTACTTAGCCTTAACGTACCTAATGCAGGGATCATTTTTATTTCGTCTTTCAATACAAATTTTATTCTAGACTTTCCACCAGCAATTTTATCAAGTATTGTTCTTTTTGGTTTGACCGAATCTTCTATTTTTCGTTTACAAAAGCACGTTTCCTCTACATATGGTTTCTGAGTTGCGTGATACAAGGCAATCCATACATAATTCCAGTCAACTCTCGTGCGATGGTTCATTACAATGATTGTTGTTTCATCTGGATCCACATAATCTCCATAATGGTGTAATTGTGTTCCGCAACAATACTGAAATAGTGCCTGTACAGACCACAAATGTTAAAAATAAAATAAAATTGCTGAAGTATCTACATTTAAAAATGATTATTACCTGAAATTAAGTAGGACTTATTCTTAACATTGATATAGGTAGTATTATTAGATTGATTAGGGTTACCTATAATGTTAGCCAGAGGTTGTGTACAAATAAATAAATATATAGTCGTTTATTCCTGCATGAAGGTGCATATTATGTCTCAGTTATGGAACGATCTCCCTGCAGAGGTAGGTAATTCTGGCTGATTATTATGCGATAGGGGTCAAAGAAAGAGAGCAACGCCTTGGCGATTCAGTTAGACTCCTTTGGTGTTCATAGGCGATTGTGAACATTTAACATCAGATGAATTAATTACTTCCTAAAAAAAATAAAAAAATGGTCTCACCACTGGGTACAGTTCCCATAGCGCGAACAATACATCAACAACTCTTCGGTACAGCAAATGGTTGAAGAAAATTAAATAAAGAACCGGACAATACAGCACGAAGAAACCTAGACAAGATAAACGCTTAGTAATCTTAATATACTTTTGGGAAAGCTAAATTTTTATTACATTGATTGATTATAATGATCAGATTAAATATGTAAGTATGTCTACTTACTGTTGCGTTTCATTTATTTTCGAAATGTGTTATTTCAAGACATAGGCTATGATAAATATAATTGTTCTCCAGTTCTTTTCCTTCATAATATCGTTGACCGTCATAACACAAGATGTTAGGTATATTATATACCATCTTGAATCATGTAATCTATAGAACTTACAAAGGCTAATCATTTAAGTACCAATTTTCGCATGTTGTCTGTATTCTACAACTTACCGCTATCTACATACGAGTACATAATACCTACCCATTTGAAAGTAAAGTGTTACACCTTTAATATAACTCTTTTGATACAACTGATTGATACCTTTAATACAACTGTTACAGTAAAGATATGGGCATAAATTCTTACCGGCAACGATGGTATAATACCAGGCAGCACAAAGAATGGGCCCCACCGCCATGACGGCACATTTGGACTGATGCGGCAGCCAGGGAAGCCTTGCTGGTGCACTGGATTAGAATCCCTACATGACACATCACTAGGCATATTACGTAACACTCCGGCTTGAAACATCATATTCCTTACATAACCACCATACATAACTAAATCATTTCAAGCGAAACTATTCGAGATATTGTCTTTCAATTCACAAAAGATAAACATTTCTTTAAGTAGGTACACTGGTATTATTAGTGGAAAACATGTATTATGCATAGCATAGCATACATTAATTTTTTCAACACTCGTATCGTAATGGCATTGAACGAAATTTAGCGCTATATATTGCTTTAGTTACAATTTGTCGAAAACATTAATTAATTACACGGATGCAGTATAGAGGTATTTAAATTTTATTATTTAACGCACATTAAACATTGATTAATATTTATAAGAATAGAAATAATCAGTAAAGGAACTCTAGTCTACATACCTACCTACTTCTAATCGAATCGGACTTTTCCTTTTTTTCTATGAAAACAGTCATTTCGTTGCACAGTTCCAGTGGCCATCAGATAAGCTCTATTGCATTGTCATCCGACTTTCATGATGTATGCAAGATTGCAGCTCAATCAGACATTGGTTTGTGGATCAACTTTCCGGTAGGGTTACCAGTCAAGCTAATGACAGCATGACAAAAATAGCATTAAATAGCATTGCTAGACTGGCAAAGGTAAAGGCAATTCTTTTAGGATAGCAAATATAGTGATGGAGATCACGTTTATAAAATAGCCTATTTAATATAAAAGAGATAGGTAAATGTCATATATTTAAAAATCCAAAGAGTTAGAAGTAATGTTCAATAACTAATTTGCTTCAAAATTTTGCGAAGTTAGAAATTTACGTAACGTCGTCCTGTCTGGACCTTGCTCTAGATCTAATAGAGGTTTTTCCGAAAGCTTCACCTTCTTCTATAGTCATTAATAATTCACAGTTTTTAGTTTCCGGCAACAATAAACATAATGAAGCAGCTATTAAGGGTAGAAAACCAAACGCGAGAGGAGCGCACCATGCTCCATATGCTCTGAAACCCACTATAAAAGGCGCTATCATTGCACCTACTCGAGCCATCATAGAAGAAAAACCAATCGCTGCATTTCGTACAACAGTTGGAAACATCTCTGTGCAATATAAGTAAGCTACTAAGAATACCATAAAGCTAAAAAATATGCTAGTACACCCTAGAACCACTGATGCAATTCCTTCAGGAATAAAAGCAATAGTAAGTAGAGTTAGACTGCATAGAACGTGTGAAGCTATCACAAGGTTTCTCCGCGACATAAGCTTCATGAGGGGAATAGCAGCAAAACACGCAAACAAACTGACACTGCCACTAGCCATCACATTGACATAAATATTGCCGGTTAAGTGGCTTATGTACTGCGCAATACCGTAGAAACAATAGCTGCTGGTGAGCCAAGTAAATGACATCGCGATCATGTTCTTCCTCAAGTTTGAAGTTCGAAACAGATCTATGATATTACTTTTCTTTTTTCCTTCCTTTCTCATGTGTTTTGCTTGGTAAAACTCAATTTGTTGTTCAATATTCTCAATGGGAAGATTATTTCTAAAAAGAAAATAAATATTAGGATATTGACGTATTACTTTTTTTATTATTATTTCTTATATCCTAGCCAATTTTAAATATCACTATTCAATATTTGTTAAATATATTATGTAACTACTAAACTAAATAAATTTTATTTGGTGAAGTTACATAATTCTATTCGCTATTTAATTTTTTCTACTGTTATAGACGGAGTTACCTAATACTTATGTGCTAAATTGCAGACATTATAATAGTGCACAACAGTTATGATTGTCTAGAACGATGTCTATTAAATAAATAGAAAATACAGTAAATTATTACTGTGTTTACTTTAAAACACTTAAAAATATTTTTTATAAGCACATATTATTTTCAGTAAGTATCAACATAGTTATGTTACCTTACAGAACATTTACTTACATTTTTGCAACATTTTCAAGAAGCTCTTTCGCCTGAACCGTTTTATTCATGGCTAACAACCATCTTGGCGACTCAGGAAGAACGCAAATGTAGATAAGGAGAATAATGTTAGTCAGAGATATTCCTAATTGGAAATATGTATAATCTCTTATCAAGTATCCGAAGCATCCCAGAAGAATATGACCAATGGTGAAGGGAACGTGATACAGAGGAGACACAATATCCCGGTATATGCTTCCAACATACTCCATGATAATGACGAAACTGATAACCATAATGCCACCCACAGCTGTGCCCAAAATCATTCGGACTATAGTAAAACTCCAGTAATCGGGCAAGAACGACGACATCACTCCCAAAAAAACTTCCATTACCACAGCAATAATGAGAGTGGGCCTTCTTCCATATCTAGTAAAGAACATAAGTAATAAATAGAATGTATAAATAACTCTATTAGATACGCCTACCAGTAATCTATTTACTTTTATATTTTTTTTGTTGCCTATAATAGGAAAAACTGACGTCACAAGTCACAATACAGTTCGAGCTGAATTTGGCCGGGTATTTAGGTTACTAAGGGTCAGTTTCAACGGTTCTTGATAAAGTTTCTAATACTTGTCGGACAGATAAAACTATCTAACAAATAAATGTTACTACTCAATGTTCAATGGGCATGTGAGCCCACTGACATCTGCACACAACCCAAGTATAGTGTCAATTCTAAGAATGTAAGCTTCTTGTTCATAGTTCTACAATTTTACCACCAAAGTGTTTCTATATAATTACAAATACTACAACTTATACTTAATCATCGCTCTTGCCAAAACTTCATACCTACCTATCTGACGCTATTCCAAAAAATAAACTCCCACTTAGAACTCCAAATTGAAATAGTGCTTGTGTTAAGTCTTTTAACCACGATCGTCCGCATATAAGGTTCCATTCAGTAACAATTGTCTTGCTAAATTTGCTTGTGTCATACACAGGGCTTTCACAACATGTTGTATTATTTGGACAAGTGTAGTTAACCGGAGGAGCCAAGAATATTATGGCCATTTGATGAAATGCGACTCCGAACTTGCTTATAAATATTATGAAACACAACCAAAAGTGGTATTTTCCGAAATTTCCCATTATAGAATTTAAAATCGGCATAATTATTTTTTACATTAAATTGCACCTTAATTTAGTTATTTCGAAGCCTACTGGAGTATTTTATAAAGGAACATAATATTTTAGGGAAAATGTAACATTTCTATATTATTTCATACCTACCTACTATATACAAACTTTTTCAAGCGTAGGAATCGGTAAAATGGTTATTCAAAATATTATGATCGAGCACAAAATAAAAGTCAAGGATGTTTTAACGCGCCGACATTTAAAAACGGTGGAGGTTACAAATCAATCGAGCTGGAACAGTGTTATCATAAAAAAAATGGAAGTGTCTAATTAATATCGAGATTGCGTAAGAACTCAAATGTCCTAAATAAAACTTTCAAAATACTGCCTACTAAGCAGTAAATTCTGACAAATAGTTAGAATTTTTTTACCTACCTCCTACCTATGACTTAATGTTACGTACCTACAGTTACGAGGTTACGAAGAAGGAAGTAATTACTGATAACGTAACTTACCTATATTCTTTTCTTTTATCCCTAATAAAATAACCTCAAACCAAAGCGTCAAATTACTATGAAAACTGGTAGGTACCTGGAATTTTCATCCAAGACGTTTGTTTCTTAGACACGAATATTTTTCTGCCTTAGGACCAGTGTTTTATGAGTGAATCTTACGAGTCTAGATCGAAATCTGAAAACAATTCGGACGAAGCCGCGGGCTTAAACTAGTTCTTTATATAAATTGAGTATCTAGTTTAGGTTTTGTATCTGAGAAAAATTATGTGTTATTCTATCTACCTACCACCGGTATCAATGGTTCCGGTATACTTAGGTATATTGATGAATCGAATTGCACAACTACTTACATTAAATGGTAGAAAGGTAATAAAATAGCAGTGACTAAAACTGTTTACCTAACACGAAGTGACCTACAATCTACATGCCTGCAAATTCATTACCTACTTCTTCAGATATTAAAAAATAATAAAAGAAAACCCGTTGTTCGACAACATTTTTTTTGTCTTTTTTCGATCACGAATGAAGTCAACTTGCGTGCAATATCAATATTATTGCGCATGTTATGTGAATGGTGTCCTTCAAATAGGTAGACTGGAACCTACAGACACTTACCTACTAAGGTAAACCTAATGATAGAACTGACAATAAAATTAGTGCTAAAGTAGTATTGTGAAAGTAAAGTCTTTCACCCCTTAGCAACATTGGCAGGTACAGGTAGAATTAGATATGATTGCAATTAAAAAATATAAACTTTTGAGAATAACATTCATTATAATCAATCTACATCAATAATATTTACAAATACCTACATACATCTAATTAAATCACTTGTTATTATTTTTTACTATCCTGTATCTTATTTCGACCTAATTGTTCTCCTTCCTCAATAGTCGTCATTAGTTCACAACCTTTAGTCTCTGGCAAAACGAAAGTAATACCGGAAGCAATGAGTGGTAACGTTGCGAATGCCAATGGAGGCATCCATGCGGCCACGTCTCCCATTTCTATTACAAAAGGAGCAATCATGGATCCCACCCTCGCCATCATTGATGAAAATCCAAGTGCAGCGTTACGAACAACTGTCGGGAACATTTCCGTACAATACAAATAAACAACTACGAACACAATAAAACTAGCAACCACTCCGATACTCGCGCAAATAACGGAGCCGACTCCATCGGGTATAATGCACAAAGTTATCAAACACACCGCACAAATGAAATTAAACACAATCAGCATTGTACGTCTGCCCATCAGCTTCATCAGGGGAATAGATAGAAGTGTACCCATCAGGGTGACGCTGGCGCTGGCTGCGACGTTCACGAATATGTTGCCGCTGAGCTGGCCGACGTACTGGGAAACGCCATAGAAGCAATAGCTACACGTTAGCCAGTTGAAAGACATTGCCAATATGTTTTTTCGCATGTTGGGAGTACGGAACAGATCCAGAATATTTCCTTTCCGTAGTTGATTCTTTTCTATCGATTCCTGGTAAGCTTCAACGCATGATCTTATGTGCTCGGTTGGACGCTTGTTTCTAAAAAAAAATAACAGTGTCAAGTTCAATTTGACAAGTTTGTGATGTACTTAAAAAGCTAAATAAATTTAAAAATATACTTACACTTTAGCTACGCGCTCCAAAACATGAATAGCTTCATCTGTTCGCTTCATTGCTATCAACCATCTTGGTGTTTCCGGTACCAGAAAGAAGTAACACAACAAAATAATAGGCGGTATTGAAATAGAGAGCTGGAATTGTGAAAAGTTTCTAAAAAAATATCCAAATACAGGTAACAACATATGGCCTAAATTGAAAGGCGATTGATATAGTGCTGATACAACGTCCCTGTATTGTGTTCCCACAAACTCCATGACGATGACAAAACCGATAACCATCGTACCTCCGACAGACATTCCAACTAGGAAACGAATAAAAGTGAATGACCAGTAATCCGGCATATGAGCAGCTGCCACGCCCATCGTTACTTGCAATACCACTGCTACAAGCAATGGTTTTTTCCTCCCAAATCTAAAACACAATACGCAATATATTTCAAACCATTGCTATGAGTCAAATATCAATAGAAGCCAAAATTAACATAGCCTTAATGTAGATATAACATATTACCTGTCTGAGGCCATTCCAAATATAACGCTGCCCAATAGAGTTCCCAATTGAAACAGAGTTTGTGTGAAACTAGTTAACCATTTCCTGTCACATATTAAGTCCCACTCTGTGACAATGGTAGAGGTGAATATGGAAGTATTGTACTGTGGATTTGGACACGGACATATTGCCTTTTGATAGCCTGGACAAGTGTAATCTACTTTGGGGGCCAGAAAAATTATGGCCATTTGGTGAAACGCGACCGGAAATTTGCTTAAAAAAATTAGGAGACATAAACATAACTGATACCGGCCGAAAGCTCCGGTTACTTTTTGAATAAAATCTTGACTTGGAGACTGATCCGACGTTGTTTTTGTATCTGAAACAAACGAAATACCTATTTACGTTCGAACCCTTCGAATGGCGGACCGCCAAATAAAAAATAATAAAGTTATATTTACGTAGGTAATAAATAGTTAAATGACCAAACTACAAATGTGGGCAAACGAGTAGAAATTAAGTCTATGAACATGACAATACTTACCGGTTTACCTAAACATTAAGTATGACATACATAAACAATATTACGTTTATTGTTATTTATTCATTTCTATAATTATTTCCATCGCCTTCGTTTCACCTAAAGTTCCTTAAGGTCAACTGCTTATCGCACAAACATTACCTTTTGCGCAACTTTTGTTTAGGGGTCAATGTACAATATCAAACGTGATGGTAAATGGTAACCTACCCGGTGAAATACCAACCACTGCCCTCATGACCCGCCGTGAAGCAAGTCTTATGGCAAGTTTTTGTGCTTCGGATGGGGAAAAACTTTATTTGAGGCAACCATCTCAACCTCGTATCATTACCTCCACGTACCACGTAGATATTTTTTATTTATTCTTTTATTATAGGTACCAAAATTACATTATTGAAAAAAAATTTATAATTTTTAGCTTTAAGGATGTATGTCCTCATAGGACGTCTTTCTTATTTGAGATTGAACGTGGCTATGCTGTGACTGTTTTGCAGTGACCACTTAATACTCATAAATGATAAAATAAAATAATAATATTATTATCATTATGTTCCTTCAGGGTGCAGAAATACAACATAAAAAAAATACTTACCTATAAATTAAGGTATTCAGTACATACATAGGTACCTACATAACAATACTATTTCAAAAATGAGATAGGTATAAAACGAATTCAAAAGTTAACTTATCCTTCGCTAATATTACTACCTGCACGCCAAGGTCCATAACTTGGTACTGCATTATCGGGGCCAATAAACTTGACAATCGCATACGCATACCATACACATACTTTCACTGTTCACATAGAAAAGAAGGTTACTTACCATTGGTTTCTTTGTGTTCCTGCATTTCCATCTTATGAAAATTATCTCGACGGGTAACACAGATAAACTAAGCACTCGCGTACATTTGTTGACATCAAGATGCAGAGATAGCGAGCCCTCCGACTGACGTCGAGAGACTGGCTGGCGACCTCACTACTGTTTTGTCACTGTATCTTACTGTATTACATGCTGCTGCGCTCGCGCCACTACCGCGCCGCTCTCTCAACACTATCACTATACTCATTCACAAAACGTGATGATGTTATACAAACATAAAACTGACACTCATATTAGGTACTTACACATTTATCTGCGGTAACAAGATACTGGTCACTAACATAGCTCTAATACCTACTTAGGTACTAGGTAAAGTATATAGAGCATACCCCGTACTGTCATCTCTATCAGTAATTTCAGTAAATGCCGCGGGTATGCTACAATTATGCGAGAACAAAAGGCTAAGGTTTAAGTTAAATTGTGTAACTAAAATATTCACGGAAATATAAAAAGTAGGTACCTACATAGGTACTAATTTAATTTCTATAGTAATTTTTGTTTTTATTTTATTGCTTATGCTTTGACACCTACATAGAACCATAAAACCAGGGATTCATCGAATTAATCGTTAAATGCGATGCAAGGAGGCAGACATTCAATCAATCAGTTTATATGTAAAATCTTACGTCTTCATTGAGTTTTGTTTCGTGTCATGTAATTAAAGTTCTGCATAATAATATTGTGCGTTGACTGAAACCACCGTATTTTGAAATTGCCTAAATAGTTAAAAAATGAACTATCTGATTCTAACAGATGACTACGAAGAAAAGAGAGATGTTTTTAACTTCTGTATCTAAAGCTAACCTAAACTAATTATTGAATGCGTCTCGCTCTATTAAAAGAATGATTGTATTTATAAAAATTTAGTCACCAATAAAAGCCCTGTAAGATTCTTAACTATTATTGTGTGAGATAACATAAAACAACTATTATATAATATTCGAACTTTTATTTAAATTATACACATTTGCTTCCAATTATTGGCCTATTTACATAAACATTAAAAATTCTACCGTCATAAAATAATAAATTTTGTAATGTGAATTTTTCATCTATTAATATCTATATTATTATATACATTCACTATAGCAATTAGAAATTATGTACCTACTCTATGGGAAACAACTTTTGGAAATACGCAATGCGTTATTGTTAAAAAACACACTGATTTAATTTTGTTTGTAACTTTTAATCACACTTTAGAATAACATTGTATCGATAGAAATGAACGTGATAGAAAATACATAATACCATATTGGAACAGAATAATTACTGCGAAAAAACACAAAAGTCGTCTTTACTTAAAGAACAACAAAATAGGGATCAAACTTAAGTATGGGTAAATATGAGAAGCAAAACGATGTCAACTAGACATTCAAATGAATATTTACACCAACAACTTGAAAATGTTGTAAACCTTCTACACATAGTAGTATGTCATGAATAAACTTAAAAATATTCCCTTAATAATTAACTCAACATAATATTAATATTATTTATCATTTATCACCATAACATATTATAACATTGAAATATCACATCATGAAATGTTTAAACATTACGATAACCGAGAAAATGGCAAATTATAATTTAAAAAAATATTCTACTCTATTATTATTACACATAAAGAACACCAGAGGAACATTATTTTAAAATAATCGCATAAAGTGACCATATTATAGTTCTCTTTTTCCCATCACAAACATATTGTTTGTTTAAAATAAAATAGTCTGCGCTTAGTAATAAAATGATTTGCTGCAAAACAACCAAACAAGCCAGTAATTATCTTACTTAATCTTTTTTATCTCTTTAATAACAGATAAAGAAAATACTGTAATATAAAAAAAAAATTTAATGAGTAATGCATTTCACAAGTTCAAAATGGAATTCACGTTCACACTATAATGATACCGAGGTAGATACCAGGTTTTGCGTAATATACAATCACAACTTTATTCGGGTTTGCTTTATTTTACTAACTAATAAGGCTTCTTTAACAGTAGTTGAAGTTTTAAAATGGGAAAATTGCAATTGATTTATTTGAAATATCTTACTTTCTCGTCTGATAAAGCTGCTGGATTCATATTAATAAACGATTTCGTAGCAACATTTATAAACTCTTAAATATTCAGAAGCTTTTAGTATCTATATTATCTGAATGAAAGTATTTAAGTACATCTAAAAATTGAAAGGCACTAAGACCCTAATCTACTATAGAATTTCTGTACATGGATAGATGGATTTATTTTTTACATTATGTACACGCGCCTACAGTACATTCCACTGAAAAATCTGACAATAAAAGAACCACCTCGAAAATAAGAACTATTTTTAAATAGATGTACAGACACTTTAAGGACGATTGTACTTCAACCATAATATAATTAACCATTTTCTACAACGCAATAGCTCGACGCACGACTAGCGAATCATTAATTATACAACTCAGTACTTAAATTTTCGAGCCGAAAAACACTTTTTTTTTCACAAATAGGATTCAACATGAGCACTAACTACATTTAATGCATCTACACTCACTGTAAATATGTATATACATGACTCAAATGGTTTTGATGTTCTACAACTATAATTAGATAGTATGAAAAGGTAGATAGTAGCATTTTGATAACATTTAGCAGCCTAGCAGATGATACATTTAATATTCAAAATGTATCATGAAAAGGATTTAGCAGTTGACACAATGTTATGTAAAACAAAAATATAATCATGTGAACTAAATTTACATACCAACATTACAATGTTTTAATCATCCAATAAATTATCAGACTACACAACAATACTTTATTTTGTGTAATAAGAGATTATCTCTTCTTCTCTTCTCTGTTCTACAAGGGCGTTTGCTATCATACCTAATAGGTATGATAGCAAATACATAGCCCCTTGTAGAACCGTTAGCAAAAACACCTAAAGTTTAGTTTTCGTGATTATCTTAAAAGGTTCAAGCATATGTAATTAATCACTATTACCATAATTCAATACTACCTATTCGCGAAATGCTTTATAATGTTTGAAATCATATATATTATACTAAAAACGAAACTTATAGTTTCAATACTCCAGGAGTGAGCTATTATAATACAATTATATAATCAGGTGTTACAATTTCGACGATTTTTTAACTTAGTCACCAAGTTGCATATCTTCAGGGCTGGTCCAAGTTTCAGGCCCATATATTTCATCATCATATCAGAGTTCAGCAGCAGCAATGCTTTTCCATCTATTTCCTATGAAAGAATTTAAAAGATTTATTACATTTTTGTACTTAAAGTATGATAAATGAAAAATATTACTTTTGTATTAAAAAACTATAAATATAATTTAAAATGTATAAAATTTTTGAGACTTATCGAATGCCAACTATAATAGAAAAGTTACCTCGAAATTCAAAAGAGCTACTTTCAATGAGCTATTTTTAGAACAAATGAATAAATATTCATCAAAAAATATCAAACTTCTTAGGTACTAGTTAGGTATGTAGTTTTAATACTTGATTATCTAATAATTGCACTAACTTGGCATTTATAGAATGCATAAAATTAATTCCTTATCAGTTCTCTAAGATACCTATACTATTTTTATATAAAGAAATTTAAACACAGTTCCCTGTGCGTGTTTTAGCTATTTCAAGACGTATTTAGTCCTATTGTGAGATGTAATTACAGTGACCATAAAAATAAAGTTAATACAAAGAAATAAACAATGATCTCAAGAAGCGAAGGTCTATAGTTTAAACCGTGCCTTTTTTTTATTATCACCTAGTATATACTTTATAAATAAATAAATAATAAAGTAGGTGTCAAAATTAGTAATATACTGGTAATACTAACGTGTTTACGGAATAGGTCGGCGTGCGCGGCGAGCGCGTGGTCGGCGGCGGCGATGAAGCCGATGACGTCCTCCACGGTCCAGTCTGCGGGCTGTGCAGCGGGAGCGGGCGGCGGCGCGCCCGTCGTCGACGACGCCGGCTCCGCGCGCTCCGGCGACACGCGCGCCACCTTGCCGCCCGCGCCCGTCCCCGCGCCCGAGCCCACGCACACACCCACCACCACGCCCACC
>DWAV01000595.1:0-18128 GCA_018231305.1 Noctuana lactifera
GGCATGCAGGTAGATGTTATGACGTAGGCATCCGCTAAGAAAGGATTTTGATCAATTCTACCCCCAAGGGGATGAAAGTTTGTATGAAACTTTGTCAATTTTAAGCCGATCGGGCTGAGACTTTGCATGCATATAACTACTATGACGTAGGCATCGGTAGGTTATTTAAAGAAGTTATTTAAAAGGTACATAGCGTTATACCTAGATTGATTTTTTAAAATCTATGCATAGACAATAGACAAGTAAAGTGTCGCTATAGCTAAACGTCCTTTCTGAAAGTAATGTCAAAAAAGTGAGGCGATAAACTTTAAATTTTTAACAAAATTATCTTTTCAACACAAACAACATCACCATGTATATTACACCCATGTGAAGCCCGGGCACGCCGCGTCTATTTATGTTATAAATTAAAATCCGCGCGTCTGTGATCTTCCATCCCAGGCATCATCAAGTGCATGAAATTTTCGCACTTGGTCATCGTGGTCAACTATGGCATTAAGCCTTCTACTATTGTCAGAGAGAAACTTGCCAAGTAGTGGCCAAGAATGGATTTACGATGATTATTATAAATAGGTACCTACACTAGCTGTGCCCGTAATACTTGATAACGTTCCTCATGAATGTAGCTATCATACACAAAAAGAATTTGAATCAAATATAAATCCGAATTGTAGTTCCCGAGATTATCGCGTTCAAACAAACAAACAAAAAACTCTTCAGCTTTATTATATTATTATAATAGTATATATAGGTAAATATATTACAATGGAACACCTATACAATTTCGTCGTAAATAACCACTCTATAGATATATTATAGTGCAACGTTAAGTTTAAAAAAAACCTTACCTATTTATTTAGTACTCTCACTATTCTATCTAACTACTACACTAGACAACATACTCAACATCTCACTCTATTCAAGTAGTAGGTATGCACTGGACGGTGTCCAGAGTCCAGCTTAGCCGCCACCTGGCGCTTCGCACCGATCTCACCAATTTTTCGCTATTCCCGATGCAAAGTTTCTCGTTAATATGCAAATTAAGAGTTATCTGTGCGCAGGGCGCCGTCAGTAGGGGCACGTGTACACGGCGGGGACAATTCAGCGACGGACGCACGCTGTGATATATTCTATCCATGTTATAACGCTTCACATCCACTTCACACTCACAGCCCCACACTAGAATTCCCTGTGTCGTTGGTGCCATGGATACACAAACTGCCAGATCGGGAATGGAAATCCAAATTTATCATTTAAATTTCTGTTCCGCTACGAATCAAACCCGGGACCCTTCAAATGGTGGACCAGCATAGTCACACGGGTCGAGTGAGTTGGTGAGTGTGATAATGGCTGTCTGTACATATTATTAATGCAATACCTACCTACCTAAAACAAAGATTTCTAGGATGTTTGTCTTATTTCTCTGCGCGACTGTGTGGGCTTTGTGTTGTTTTATATCGATCGTGTTATAAATAAAAAAAAGTAAACAGTCCTTACCCACGCGATCCATGTTGCGGGCATAATGATATCTTCAAAAGGGTATTGAATTTGTTAAAAATTACGAATGACCATGACTGCAGTTCTATTGACCAGTAGTTGAACATGAAATTATATTAAATTGATTGTCGCCGCGAGAGCGTCGCGTCGGGATGTAATAAGCTGCAATTTGCTGCTCAATCATTGCTCGACGGTTCCATGCATTGTGCGATAACGATTGGTAAGTGCTAGTCGCTATGAGTAGTGCGCCGTCAATGAAATCAAATAAAAGGAAATAAAATTAAATGTATTTATTTGCTTAAATATTCAGTTCTATCTCATGCGTGCGCACGCATGAGATACGAGTAGAACTGAAGTCATGTTATAGTAGCAAGTATACTAGTTCAAGTGGCGCGCAATTTTATTGTGTAATAAAGTAATAAGTTAAATCTTATTTTACAAATACCAAAAAGGCCTCAGATACATTTAAATTAGACATGTACAATTGTAGGTTCATGTACCTACATGTAAATTAGACAGTCTGTGTTCAAATATGTGGCGCAAGACTGGCCCGTAAGGGGCATTGCCTCCTCCGAATAATAAGATAAGGCAAGATACCTAACCTATATTCAACTTTTTTATAACTTGTTTACACAATATAATGTCGTCAAACTGAAAGCAGTGTTGATGGTATTGTACATGCACCCTTAGGGTCACTTTCCTATAAACCAAGTGAACAGCCAAATGAAAATTTGAGTTTCACGCGCTGATTGTAAGCGAGCTCGCTTAGCGATTTAGAATAATAACGAGATTACATTATTGTTGTTTGTTTATCACCACACCACGCACTCATTATAATAATATTACGAACATAGGCCAAGATGCCTGCTAACGAACCGAAATTATTATGTGTTGCAGAGCTTACTTAATTAAAATAGTCTAATAAAAAAAAACATAAAATTCTTTACTGCCAGAATTATCTTAATAAGAGTACATCTAATTCACCATAAATTTTCATATCGTGTTACACTATCGCTGATAGTACAATCTTTATAATTTAAATAAAACTCCTTTTCACGCGGTACCGCTTGAGCAAGAAAGTAGGTACCTACTTTTAAAATGCCATCAGTCAATTAATGCATCATTAAAATGGCTATTAAGCAACATTAACGTGAGATAGAAAATTGAGCCGGCAATAGTGCGCTTATTATGACTGATCACAGTGATTACTAATTTATGTTCAACCAGCGAGCAGGCCAGGCGAGACCTGGACACTAGAAAATTAGGTAGGTAATACCGCTGCGAGTCCGAAGAAATATTTGGGAGTTCAATCTTCTTATTATCAATCGTCTTATTTTCCTTTAAAATGCCTTCTGACATTCAATTAAGACAAAGAATCTTCAAATCTCTGCTCTTGTTTTGTATCTTAAAGTGTGTGAATGCTATGGAAGGTTGTAGAGTAGAGCAGAGTAGAGTAGCAATTTGAGAATGACTTTACTGAGAGCGTAGAGTCATATTCAGATATTCACAAAGACCGGTAAAGACTGCTAAAGATTGTTGTAAAGAGGGTTCGATCATTTCGGTTTTCGCTTAGTAGCATTGCGCGAATACCCGTAGAGTTTATGGGGCTGGTTCTATACTAGTCAACTAGATCGATATTTTGAAAGTGAGTTTCAAAACACGGCTTCGATACTTACGGTTAGGCATTGATCCAAGATTTAATTGAGGAAAGGGCAATCTAAGCAGACTTAATCTGTTTGTGTTCATTGGGACAAAATTAGTTGATTTCACCATTATTTTTAAAATTCACCGTCACTTTGGAATTGGTTTTAATAGTTCTTTTTATACTCGTATATCGGATTCTTCAATTCGTTAGCAAATCCTCGTAAGGACAAGTACCTGCCCACTCTAATGCATCAGTCCCCTGTCTGTCATCAATTGCCAATTACGGCTGGACTGGCGAACGATTAATTACAGTGCGTCCTGAAAAAGATTTGCCTCAGGCCACTCGTATGGATTTCCCGAATCCCTGCCTCGATATTGCCTCTTAAGCGTAGTATAGAATTGGAGAATTTTTATTTTCGCACAGAAGATATGTGGATACATTTGATTAGAAATAAATGTTAGTTTTAAATATATTATATCATTCTTGAAGAATACGAAAAACTTAAGTTTGTCCAATAAAAGTACAACATTAAGACGGTTTGTGTTCCAATTTGTAATTTTTATCATCAAAATATCCTGGAAACAATTGACATATCAAAAAATGTTAAACGACTACCGGCGCTGCGGAATAAGCGTTTTCTCCCGCTAATTGCTTTAATTATTATGTACAAATTAAGACGTATCCGAATCCGAATGACAAAGAAAGAATAATTCTACCGTTTTAATTCATGAGCGTTCTAAATATGCCAACGGGGGACATCAGGACTGATTGAAGCCCCGCATTAATTATATTATAAATGAACCGTATAAAAAAACTACAACAATTGTTTATTTGAAATTCCAACAAAATAACATTTAGTCGGTATGACAAAACCAACGCTGGACAGGATTGTTTGCGGAATACTAATATGGCTTAAAGAAGAAATAAAGAATCGCATAATGTTGTGTCGTATTTGTAATATGGACATCGATAAATCATAGGGAACCGACCACAATCGTTCCGATGACATGGTATGTCCACAAAAAATAATACAAGCCATCATTCAGATACCCGTAGAATTGGGTGGGAGCTTAGGTCTCTTGTAGGGTTGTGCTTGCCCTGATCGCTCACTTTCTCCTCCTATTTTAAAAAGAATCTTGGAAAGAAAAATATTGCTAAGCGATATTATACTGTATAGTAATTTAGTAAAATGGGGAAAAACTGTCTTGGCAATTTTATTATGCGTAACTCATGCGTTATTAATAATTCAACTCTCTTCAATCTACAAAAAGAATTGCGATAGGCTTGCCTATTAATTTATCAAAAAGAACTGGATTCGAACTAAAAAACCCAATTATAGTTTATTGCAAAACTTCATAATTATGAATAATTTATTTGTGTTCTTTATTCGTTTTTCATTTTCTAATACATTTTCTACTTAGATAACTCCGCCTAAACTAAAACTACCTCTGCTGTGCCTTGAATTTGCATACTTCTCGTATTGAATTAATATCCATATTTTATGCTGTTTATTACTAAGGAGTATCTAGTAATGTTTGCATTTAAAATTGGTACAATAACTACCTTAGATGAGAATAATCTAAATATGATGATGAGATGATGGTGATAGTTACATTTTTTCTATCATTTTAGTTAAAAGAATTTTTACTATTCAATAATTTTAAAGTCAAAATATTAGTTCAATTACCTAACATCCTCTTATTTTTTAGGTTGATTGAAATCTCAAAATTAAATCATATTCAGACGTGGGAAAATATATGGTTAGTGGTGAAAGATACGAAGGTTATGTTATATAATAAATTTAAAAATAAGAATTTGCAACAGACAAAGAAGCAACTCGTTATTCAATGTCGGTTAAGTTGCAGCCCTAATATTATCAATATTTATCATAAAACAATCCTTCACTAACATGATAACCATGTAGGTACCAAGAATAAAATTTAAATTATGCATGTTCAATAGAGCTGACTTATTTTTTGCCAACCTTAACGGATCACGATTTAAACTGAATGTTAATATAAATTTATTCCCTAATTTATTTATCTATTGTATCAACAAAGTCATTCGACATTACGGGTGCGGCAGATTTAATCTTGAATTTATTGCCCAAAATACCAAACAATAATGGTTTCACTTTAATAGCTTTTGAAGTTTGAAAAGTTGCACAGTAACGATATAATGTATGAGTAAATTATTTGCTATCACACAAGTATAGAAATTTCATGTTTGAACTGGAGATACTGCAGCCACGTGGGACAAACGTTTAACTTATTTTAAAGTATGCATACATTCCCTTGACGATCCCGACTCATTGTTCGTATCCAAAGAAAGAGCAAAACACCAGCCAAGATGGAGATGTCCAATATTTTAGATGGCATAGCAGTGGCCGCTACGAAATCGGAATTCCTGCTTCAAGGATTCTCTTCAAGATCGACATCTAAAGGCGGCCTTGCGTACACGGCCTTTTGAGATCCTATTCCCCTGCGCGTTATTCCCCACAATGAGACTGTATCGGGATGTCCGAACAACGCTTTAGTAACCAAGTATGCAATAGATAACTATGTTTTATGCTAATCCTATGAACAGAAACATAATTTACAAATTTTCGAGAGCTTCACCGATACCAAAAAATAAAATCACAAATAAACGTTCCTTACATGCTTGTGAGTTCACGCCTGCGCTGTGTGCCTATGAAATTATGAGCAATCAGGCCGTAGATTGTTATATTGACTTTTGCCCGTCATCGGCTATTAAGATTTCTTTGTTACAGAAACATGTCGGACTATTTACACAACACGTTGCTCTCACAATAGCTTTGTAAAAATAACTTTAGCTTTTTTCGATGCGTTCTTGTCAGTCAGCTCTCACGGATATTGAATGAAATCCTCGAGTCACTTAGTGCGACGTTAGAATTTGCTTTCAGTATCGTTTAGATAGCTTTATTATACGATCTGAATGACGGCGTTATGGACTGGTTAAAGATGCAACAATAGGTACTAGCATCTCGAGGTGACAATGACGCGTGATTGCTGTGAGAGTTTGTAATTGAAATGAGACCTTACTTCAAAGTGAGTCATCGCATAAAAATGTTGATTGGCCTTGGAAGTCTAATTAGACATCGCACTATAAAGCGTCAACAAATGAAAACGATTGACTCTCAAATATTGTCCATTGATCCGTTTGAAGATGCGCAATCTGCTCAATGAAGCTGCCTAGGTACGTGTAAATTTCCTGATATGAATATGCGATGAATGTCAATATAAATATAGAAATCAGTAGCAGTTAAAATGTTGACAGTGTTTTGTTTTTCCTATTGTTTGGTTTTAAAATACATTGCAACTTTGAGATCAAACATTTTGCCTGTATAGGTAGGTACCTACCAATTTTTTTTAATAAAAACAAATACGTAGGTACATTCTAATATTTCCAATCCATCAGCACAATTGATGTTA
The DNA here is from genome assembly GCA_018231305.1 of Noctuana lactifera. Lineage (NCBI taxonomy): Eukaryota > Metazoa > Arthropoda > Insecta > Lepidoptera > Hesperiidae > Noctuana > Noctuana lactifera. The sequence goes on from DWAV01000595.1 coordinate 6,595, forward strand.
AGTAGTCACTGTTGTCAATAGATGTCCTCAATCAACTTTCAATGAAGTGAAGGTTACATCACGTTGATAATAATATCATGTGCTATGTCACGAATAAGGTCGAAAGAAAAGATCTTAATAAGTGAACAGACGTCCTAGGTGTCAGTAAACTGTATTGTAGGCTTGAACTTTGGTATAGTTTTCTCCAAGATATATATATAGTCACTTACAATAAGAAACTTGGTGTTTCATGCTTCGATTAACCTTGACTTGACCTACTAAATTATGTAGGTAACACCGCATACTTATGTATAAGTAGGTAGTTAAAATTTTAATGATTAAAACTTTACAACACCTACAATTTTATTACTGTCAATAATATCGTAATATATTCTTAGACATTATGGTAACATCCAAACCAAATATCACAAATGTGGATATTAATTGTTTATTTGTTATCTGTGTGAAGACAAAAAAGCTAAATCAATTAAGTAACGCCTGCTTCCATTAATAAAATTTAAATCTTGTGATCGCTATCTGTACACACTTATGTCCCAAGATATGTGTACGATGCGCAGTTGGTTGGGAATCGTGTGGAATTTTTGAAACACAAAGAATCGTTAAGGTTACATCATGCTCCGCGAGAAGATATGCAAGAATGTCCGGCCAAGTCAGCCTGCTGGCTCGGTGGCAAATTCGAACAATTTCTGCGTTCATTTTATTACTACACTGGTCCCTTAAACCCTATTTATATCGCGCTGCTGGGCACGGGTCTCTCCCCACAACCGGGGAAGGCCTGGAGCATATTCCACCACGCTACTTTAAAACGGATTGGTGGAGATACTATGTTTATTCGTGTTTGTGAATTATTCCGTTAACTTGTAACTAAATCTTTTAATCTTTAAATCTATAAATAAAATACTTTAATGTTTATTCTCATCATCATCTACCAATTATTGTATAATCCCAAAGCAGGGCCTGGGTTTCCTCTCAAACGTGAGAAGGATTTAGGCCATAGTTTACCACGATGACCAAATGCTAATTGGTGAACTTCACATTGCTTTTTGAGAACTTTTATGGAGATGGAGAAAAGTTATTTTTTCTGAAAGACACGGTCACAACTTTTAATAATTATTATTTTCCTTACCTAATTGAAAAGAAAACGTTGAAAAACTATGTTTAGAGAGTATAATGGAATACTTCCCGATGTAGCTATTTATATTGTACCCGCAGACACCATTAGTATCTGATTGAATAATAGGCATTTGACCTTAAGTACCCTTCTGTATCATTTGTCATCGGTGATCACTTCATCGATCTTGTAGTTAGGTAGATGCTCTTACACATTTAAATACTAAATAACACTCTCGGAGAATTCTTGCGATTTCTTGAAATAGGTATTTGTTAAATTTGGTTTTCTACGTGAATTTTTCTTTGAAATAAATTTTTATTCGACTTTTGAATATAATCCTTTTCAAGTTTACATAATTCATTTTGATGTTTCTCATGTAGGTATATGTAAAATGCCTACTTTACGGTGAAATAAAGTTTTGAATTTGAATCTGTAAGGAAACAGTTCAATCAAATTACATAGGTATTTATGTAAACAAGCAGACTGAATGTTTCCTTAAAAATTTAAATTTTTATCGTATAATCCAGGTTGTCACATTTGCAAGTCCATATCTTGAAAATTACTGAAACTATCTACATGAAACTTGTACTGCTCTTGTTCTAAATGTAAGCCAGCGAAACATATCTGCACCTATAATATTTAGTGCTTGTTTGGAAGCCCTTTTTTGAAGTCCTTTAATTACAAAAAAAGGTACTGATTTTTGCATAAATTGACAATTATGAGGGTGAAATGTGTTTATGGTTTCGTCACAATTTTTGGGTAGAAGATTTTTAAGCAAATCCAAAACTTGATACATGATTATACTGATGAAAAAAATCAATAAACATTGCTTGTCATTCCTTTATTTTATTTGCCTGCCTTTAACATTAATGGACAACTTTGCCTGTTATTTTATACAAGCGTCAAGTTATAGTATAGATTTTATCGTGAGCGGCGTGTCTGTTTCAGTGAATCAGCTGTAATTAGAGCTTCAGTGTATTCCTTTATATATTAGCAAATAATAATTGTTATACATCTAAAGTCAGCCGAGAGCCGCCCTAAATCACTCATTACCGTCGCGGCTATGCATAAACAGGACGGATAAAAGTAATTGAGTAGTTCTCATGAATTCCTATATTATCCCATCATCCTTTCAACACTGTCGCAGGCTGCGCTTCACACGATTTGTTTATTTATATTGTGGTCGCCTTTCATCTATTATACGTGAGCAAATAATGAATGTACGACATATCACGGGGCACTCTGACGTCACACCGGACACGGTCACATCAAAGCACCCTATGTCAATGATTTATGTGTATTTGTTAGACTCCGTTCCAATTATGACGAGGAAAATTTGAACATTTTCATTATATATATTATTATAAAGAGTTTACCGCTATGCCCCTTTGAAGTCTAATTGGGCACATCTAGATATACGCACGTCTGTGTAATTGAAGACAGATTTATCTGACAGAGAAAGGTAAACCAAGTTTTGTGCAATGTACTTAAGATTTACAATAATGTTTGCATGTGATACTCGGTAATGAGCATATTTGTGTTTTAGCCTCATTTTCATATATGTAGATACCTAAGTACATTTCATTTTATAACGTAAACGCGTTTTATTTTAGGTTTCGTATCTTGAATGCTGGTTTAATCTTGTTGGTTGGTATACCTATAGATAGGTACATTTTCAAGTGTACTGTTCCTATAACGTTTTAACAATATATTTGATTAATTAAGGAATTATTTGCAAGTTTTTGCCGTGGAAACGATAAACATAGTAGTGACAACAGGTTTGCAAATGAAAATCTGATAAGTATTTCTGTATTAAATTTTATTGCGTCTATTCACACACCATCCGGAGAACGGCTGAGGAAGGTTGAAGCTAACAAAAGTAATACAAACAATAAACAATATTTCCTAAGTAGCTTAATTTAACGTGAACTTAGGATCATTGCTTTCGGGTTTACAACAGCACAGACAGATCGTTCTAACGAACTAATGTCTATATTATAATCATATTATAGCTACACACACTGAACTATTACACTTACTTGTTTTTGAAAGTAATTATATTAGACTCAGGGCCTGCTTCACCATCAAGTCCTGTGTAAACTATTTGTCGGTTAAATTGACATTTTGTTTGCTCAAAATCTCATTTTAACTGGATATTAGCCTACTTGGGACTATAAGAAGATTATGAAATAGGCCGTCGAGACATATTATGAGTCCCTGAGACTAATATTATAATTTTTAACGAGTTTTATAAGGATGATGTTTCGTTGTCTATCAGACTATGTGTTATAATAATATGAATAGCAACATATTTAATCAAATTTATTTACAAAATAAAAAGGATCGCTAATACAGAAAACAAAATATTGCATTTATATCATAATCTTCACGTTATTATTACCGTAGGTATATACTTACAACAGTGACGTATGTATGTACTCGTATGTACAAATCTATAGACTCAATTTTGGACTTTCAGTCTCTACAATATTGGAAAATAATATTTTACATTGTATAGAAACAAATTGAGGATATAACTATACATTAATTAATTACAATATACAAGGCCATCTTACACTTATGTAATTTCAAGTTAAACGGAAACAAATGGATCTAAATATTTCTGGGAAGCTATAGGGCTGGTGTTTGTGTACACGGGAAGAATACTTTTATTTGGTGTTCGGTGCAATTATTATAGTTATTGGTTCCTAAGGAGCTTGGGGTCATTGAACTGCTATCTACTTATTACATGATAGAAAACCGTAGTTTAAGAGACAATAATTATAAAATATTAACATACCTAAATTCAGATCATAATTTTACTTATAGCTATGAACTACTGCTATTGAATCATAATAATTACAATGTGATTCTATTGCACATTATTTCTGAATAGTCCCGTAAGTATTTTTAAATGCATAATTTCTTCTTGCAATGAGAAATTCAGTGATTTATTCTCAAGTTTAATGTCTATTGTTTAACAAGCTCAAACAAGATGTGTCGCTGATCGTAATAAAACATTATGTGAAGTCGGTGAAAAGTGTTGCTATTTTATCTTTCTACTATTACTTCTTATTACGTTATACCTACTAAGATCGCCTGTTGGTTGAAATTTGATTGTTAAGCGCCGCCACACGACATTGTGCAAAATTATGACGAGTTTATGACCTACTGCGTATTAATATATGTATTACACATAGGTTTAACATTTTGTTACACTTCTACTTCACTTCTAAATGCTGAGGCAGAAACTGAAACATCACTTATTTTAATCACAAAAATGGAGACACAAATCAATTAGGTCAGAAAAAGTATATCAGACGCTTGTTAATTGCTTTACTTCTGAAAATATTACACTACAAGTGTACCTAAAAACAAATTCCTGTAGTAACGGGGAACAGTAAAGGAACAAATTTAAGGAACTAAACCATTCATTAATATGTATATGATAGATATTTAATATTGCCGGTCGAATATATTATATACACTCAAACATTTTTATTTGAATCTTATTCGTACCTTACCAGCCCTATTTTTCCAAGACTTATAAAGTACTTAAAAATAAACAGTTAATTTTCTACGATGTCATTTTTATTTTATAATGTTTAACATAGACAATCATAGTCTTCTGACTAGAAAGGAATCATTCAGATTTCTCTAAATGTAAAAATCTGGTATCGGTATTCCATAGTTAAAAATCGTACATTTAAACTTGTTACAACTACTGACCTCGTATCAATAAATAATAGAATTCAAATGTTACATAATATATGTTGTATGAAACTATCAAACAAAAGACAAAACTGGACGTAATTATGTACTTGCTAAATACAAGGAGAAAATTTTCAAAATAATAATTTACACTCTACATAATTATGTGAATCAAATAATAGTCTAGAACAATGTCGTTCACCTAGGAGAAACGTAACACATATTAATACCTATTTTTAATGAAATCACTTCGTTTAACCACTTCCAATAATAACTAGAGCAACGGGTCGCAAGGTCCAACTTGTATAGCACCTAGTATTGTCGGTCAGTCGCGCGGCGCTGAGGCGCGGCGGCGACATCTTCGCGAGTTGTCAACCTCTCGGCGTGGCGCGGTCGCTCGCCAGTGTTCACTATCACAAGTCTAAGCTTCTCTACCGGTGCATAAATTAATTATTATCACGTATATATACGTATGTATACATATTTATATTATAAATTGCTATTTACAGGCGAGGTGCCGTCGCGGCACTTGTCGGCCGAGATCGCTTTATTGTCGGTGAGCCAGCGGCGGGCGCAGGAAGGCCGGTCAGGCGCGAGAAGGAGGCGGCGGCTCGGCAAGGGACGAGGTAGAGGAGGAGGATGGGGAGGGCGCGGGGGGAGCCGGTGCTGGCGCCGCAAGGGCCAACGATCGCGAGTACTCCAGCAGAGCCACGTCGGCTACGTGGGCTGGCGGGTAAAGCCCGCGGTACAGGTCTGGTCGGCTGTAAGGATGCGCAAGACGTGCAGCTGCTGCAGCTGCAGCAGTTTGATAAAACGCTGACGCGGATGGTGGCGGAGCCGGTGGCTCGCCCTCCTTACTTGCCATATCTGCCAGCGACCATATTCTAGGCTTGGCTGTAGCCGGGGTACTTCCTGGTGGAGCACGCGCCGGCAGGTGTTGGTAAGCAGGATGTATCGGCCTCTCGTAAGGTTCTGGAGATTCTGGGCCGCTATCAGCTCGCGACTCAGACCATTCGGACTCCGTTCTCTGGCCCAGTAAGTCTAGCCTCTGCTGAGGTCTGTCCCCATCTTCACTAGATCCCGTGCCGGAGTCTTTTCCGTCTACGAAAGAAAGAAATCAGTTTATTTTACAATACGCTTACAATACTATAACTAAACTACGCATATAGGTAAGAAGAGTTGCCAATATTTGAACATATTGAAAATTAAGGCGTAGCGAATTAGGTTGGTATACAAGTTAGGTATAGCAAGAACTTGCTACAGAAGGAATATAGTAGCAAAAATTTTCTAAGGGTTAATGTGACTTTATTGTATATAAAATTCGCTCGCTTGCAAATCTCTTACCTAAAGCATCTTTTCCATCGTTGCTTTTGTGGTCATCATCATCATTATTGTTGTCGTCATCATCAACTCTGTTCCTGGGCTCCCACGTCATCTTGTTCTCCTTTTTAAGGCGTCGACGTGCATTCGCGAACCACGTCGACACTTGCGTCAAAGTCATCTTTGTGATAATTGCGAGCATTATCTTCTCGCCTTTGGTCGGATAAGGATTCTTCTTGTGTTCATTTAGCCACGCCTTCAGTGTGCTGGTGGTCTCTCTGGTTGCGTTCTTCCTTCTAGCACCATTTAAGTCCATTCCGTACCTGTTGAGAAAACCGTTATGTTATAAACGTTTTTAAATAAATGCCCGGCTTTTGTATACAGTTTTGTATAACAAAAGTGGTTTTGTGTAGCCAAATCGTTTCAATTACTAAGAGAAGCTCTTTAACGGTAAGAGGGAAAAGAAGTGTTTTCGTGAATTGGCAGTGCAAATTTATTCAAGTGTTCCGCTAAGTTTTTAAGGTAGCTACAATCAAGCGTGAATGGTGGAGTCAGATTTGGACGAGATTTTAGATAAGGTGGATCGTGACCGCCCCATTCCCTAGTACGCCCTCCTCGCGCGGCCGGCACTTTGGGCCAATGAAAACGGCAGCTTAATAATTGAAATCGAGATAAGCCAACGGCTGCTGTGCCAGCGCTAAGCTGCAGCTTATCTCACAACGTACGTATTCGTTCGCGGACGACGCACCGTTATTTGGCGTCCTATCTTTATTACGATTCAGTCCTCGTATCACAATTCTATTAAGATTAACGCGCGTGGCTTACACGGTTGTGTCATTAGAAAAATTACACTGAACGGAAATGTTTCACCCTCACCATTTGAATTACTATCGACATGTTTACAGGAATAGTAATTTCTTTTGGCAGAGGTTATTCTACTCGTATGGTATACCTACCTACAAGGTAACGCCAAAACAATATTAATACTCATATCTTAGTATCGGTACTTATTAATAAAGAACAACACTACTGTCGATAGTAGGTAATAGTAGGTATTACTATAGAAGCGACTGCTTCATATTTCGTATGGACATGTTCAAATAAGAAACGCATCATTTCAAACATTTCGCACCTACTCAGCCATATTTATCTACTGCGAAAGTACTAACATGGTGTAATACTCGTATATCTATCAAACTCAGTGCAACGTGGCTCTTTGAAACTTTATAACTTTTAGGTTATAAAGCGTGCCGCAAATACTGCCGAGTCCATATGCTGCCAATGCAGCGCTGTTCGTAACTGAGAAGGGTGGAAAATAGGGATGAGTATGGGAAATTAATAAAACTGTCACTTAAATCGCAGAAGTGACGGGCAGCGCCCCCTATTGGGAGATGTCACGGCCGACTCTGTATCTTAGCTCCCGAACACAATGCCACAATTCGCTTGAACGCTCCATCAAAATGAACTCGCTCTCTATTGTTAAGTTCGTTGTTGACTTAATTCTTCTCGCCCTCCGTCGAATGAGATTCTCGTAAATAAATATGAAATGGAATTCCTCTTATTTCGCCGTTTCTATTAATTCTCTCGCTAGCCACTCTTAATAACGGCATCCGTTGAACGTTGACTGATGTTTTCAACTCGCGCCGCTTCTTAACCGTCGACAATTAAGAACAAGAAAAGAAGTTAAATGGAAGCGTGGTATACGATAATTTACGTATAAAACATCGCTTAAATGCTACATAAATTTAATGACGCTGCCAACGAAGCGAGCTCTATGAATGAACTAACATCCATAGAATTCAAGTGACAATACGAAAGTGGAGCGACGCCAAGCTTAGGCGTATTCCGCAAACAAAAAACCTTCATTTATCCACGGCGTGCCACTTTCACAGCATCCGAGCTCGCGGGGATGGCAGCGCGGCTTCATTTTTTTATTATTTTGCTACCCCCTCACCGCTCTCCGGGAGGTGGCTGCGGCTTTCGCCCTCGCCCCTACGCCTTCAATTAAATCCCTATCTCTCGCGCCACCTCATGCTTCCTACTTAAACTCATAAAAATGAGATAAACACAAAAATATTGCTCGTACCTATCGTCGTTGTTATTAAAGTGAGCCATCATCACTTTGGTTAATTTTGGCGGTCGTACTTGAAAGCGCTTTTGATTACACTTTTAGTGCGAACGCCACTAGTGAAAAGAAAAAAGTTAAACGGTTATTGTCTTATTTGTGTGTTTATACTTTGAGTATTTTACACATTTTTTGTGAGACAATTTTATTGCGTAAATTGATGATTCAGGATAAGGAACATTGAGGAAAACTATGCTGTTTTGTACTTTAATCTTGTTATTAAGGCATAATAATTTATTATGTAAGATAGTCTGCATTCTAGTATCAAACTAAGATTCAGAGTAACTCGTGTTCTCCAGCATCCACACGTTTTGACCGAAATCATCCGATCAATTTCATGTTAGAAACATCACTAGTCCTTGATAACTGTTCGCTCTTTTAAAGCTATGAACTGACTTCAACCCTTTTTATATCCCACTGCTGGGCACGGGTCTCTCCCCACAACCGGGGAAAAGCCTGAAGCATACTCCGCCACGCTACTCCAATGCGGATTGGTGGAAGCTATGTACTAATAGGTAGTTAATAAAATACTCGTACCATATATTCTAAACATAACCGAAATAGTTAATGAAAACAAAACGTAACAACTAAGCAAAGAAAGTAGTTGAAATCAATGTATTCATAACAAGCGCCTATAGCCGAATAATTACCGCAGGGGTGGCAACACCGTGGTTCTGCGTAAACACTGCGTTCCGTTACAAAGCGGGCGGTGCCGGCCGAGCGTGAATTGGAGTCATAATAATGAAATAAAGGCAAAAGGATAACCCACAACGTTCATGGCGATTGTCGGCAACATCCCCAAATGGTTTCGGTAATCCACACCTGGGCCGGTTAAAACGCAGTACGAAAGAAATGAACTAGAGAATTCTTTAAACCGTGATTGGACTTGCTTATAAAGTGATTGTTATTTAGAAGCCTGGGGCTTTTGGCGTGTTAAGGTTAGGTTAGATTTCGTATACCTACACGTTGTTTGTAAAATGGTATTTACAATGGACAGGACTGGAAATTTACTGGACGTGAATTAGTGAATTTTATGATGATATGACAATGAACTGATACGAATACATGAAAAGAGTAAACAGTTTTATTACCTATTATTGTTTAAATTCAACAAACTTTTATCGCGAGTCCTTCACATATTTGACATTATTTTTGCACAAAGTCCAATTATAATAACATTGCACCTTACTTAATAGATTTGATAAGACGACAATGTTGCTATTTACTACAATGCAATGTCATTCAATATAAACTAAACAGAAACTAACACGTACAATGTACATGTATTGTAACTACATTACATATCTATGTATCTCTTTTTTACACCCACCGAGTGACCACTCGACGCAGGCAAAAGCGACAAAGCTGCCTTCGGGATATTATGTTACGCTTACAATTTCAATTTACCAATGACATCGTCGGCACTCATATAAAAATATACGGCACGATCTTTTGTGAGGTAATAGATGTACACTTTTTCCTCACGCTCCAACGAGTTTATCAGTCAGATGATACACGGTCTATGAAATTAAAAACGGCTCTTAACTCTTGGTGACAGTTTTGTGTAAAAATTTGTCGGGGAATGAATCTTACAGAGCGGAGATCGAGTTACACGTGTCAACTGCACAGCCGAATGACGTCTTAGAAGAGTGTTGAACCTAAGATGCATGCATAGGTGTCCGTGTAAAGCGAAAGAGCATAAATTACTCCCAACTATGTTTTGCGCTAAGCACTTTGAAAATTATTTTACTGCAGTAAGGGACCAGCTGCGATAAGGATCTTAACACGAAATAAATTCGAGATTTGATGTGAGCCATAAAAATAGCAAATACTACTTACAAAGCGAATAACCACGAAACAAGTTATCGACAAAAGCAAGTAACTACCCATACATCGCCTTTCATGCTGTAAGTAAATTACCGCGTTCGTAAAAATGGTATCAGATAAAGCTAATTATTCGTCGTCGTAATATAGAAATGGGCTCACGCAAAGGCCAATCTCGGGTTATGGACGAAGTTTTAAAAGGTAGTATACAGGTACTAAATAATGTTGGGTAGATACCGTGGCTAGGGGCGCGGCACGCCAAAAACACATTACGAGCGGGCAACTCGCTATTACGGGGAACCGCATGCGTCCATGTTAGCCGATAGCCGCCACCCGTACATGATATTCGACGACTAATTGGCCAGCTCCGTGCATAAAAACCCCTACATCAGTAGAGGCAAGCCGGCGTAACGGCTTTACGCAAATGAACCTGGTAATAATCGAGAGTTGATAATATTTTGGACGCATGTAAAAAGGGCCAATCCGTAAAGTTACCTTTTTGTACCTAAAGGGCGTGTTATCTACAGGCTGGGCGGGCCATGTTGTGTGACAGCCGAACCGTAGTCACCACCGGTGCCCCGTCAAGAACCATCTTTGTTTTTGTTTCGAGGGGTAACTTTATAGCGTTTGCGACTTTTGAAAACAATTTCCACTTCAGCAATTCCGAATAGTTCGTGACTCGAGTCTACTCCACGCCCCTGTGTGACTCTATACTTGATAGTGTTTTGGTTCGAAACCGAATTCATCTTTAAATTCTTAGTTTAATTCAACAAATTGATGGTTTTCTATTTCTACAATTCATAAGTCGTTTTTGTATTCATTCTATAAGTAAGTATAATAGTTTATTACTTTTACAGAATAAAATTACATTGTGTCTACAATAAGTGGTTCGTAAAGTTAGTTTAATGACATCATGTTTATGCATCGTCGAACATTTGGCGATAAAAGCTTAATTATGTACCATACTCTATGAAGAAAACCGGAAAAGGTTTGTCTAACTATAAGTACATTGTAGCTGTGGGTGATTTGTTCCGGAGGGTGATCTTTTGAAGCAATGTAATAAAATAGTAATTTAAAAAAATTAAATCTATTTCCAAAAGAAACTACATAACTCGAAATACTAACTGAACTCGAATTAAAGTTTTTACAACGTGCGTTTTAGTTTTATTTCAGGTAACAATCAATACATTTTTAGCAAAGTTTACCATTAATCATTTTTATTGTTATTGTAAACAGGCAACTAGAAAAAAAATTTGATTTCACAAAAATGAACTCTTATCAATCCTTGCTCTTATATTACCAGATTTCGCTTTTAGGTAGTGATCGAGCCACTATCGCACAACTTGCACAGAACTTACAATCAACTATAAAAAAACGCTTCACACTCACAGCCCCACACTAGGATTCCCTGTGTCGTGGGTGCCATGGACACACACAAAGACA
>DWAV01000596.1:0-18124 GCA_018231305.1 Noctuana lactifera
AAATAATGCAAAGTCAAACATAAGTTCCCATTATAAAATAGTAATATAAGATCAAAATTTATATGTAAATAGAAAATGTAATGCTGACACTAGCGCAAGATTCAAAATTTCTATTTAAAGAACCATCCTTGACACAATTGTCGGCGTCCGGGGTCATGCCCTTTCGAGTGCGCTGCGTCGCTGAAGGCTGAAAGTTTATAGAATAAAACAAGCCGGATTAACTATGCTATTATATCAATCTAACAATAATTTACTATGGAAACCACTGGAAAATAGATATTTAAATTGGCAAATAAAAATAACATTTTGAACGCTACTGTACGAGTGGGCGCTACTCTGATGTGATTGGTATTTATTATGGAGCACAATTGGAAGTTAAGCTTAGATTCTATTTCTAGGAAGGTAATTTTATATACGTACTCGTAGGTGTTCATCGACAAATTTACAATGCGACTAAGAATTTGAACATTTGTTTCATAGAGTTAAGATAATCATAATGTTTATTTGCAGGTTAAGAGTACATTTACGAGTTAATTTGGTTGAATCTGGCTTGCAATTCTGCATTGAAATTTGAAACATAGAACAAAACAAAATAAAAAAAAATAGACGAGCAATAGAATGCCCTGTGTCGTAGTCTTAAAAAAAAAATCAACTAAATCGCTTCAGCAAGTTTTGCGATATTAGCAACACGTTTAGAGATTCAATTTTTATTTATATGGAGCATCGATATAGATCTTTATAGACATAAACCAACATAAACCTATAAAATTACTCGTAGTGTCTGCCGCTTTGATCACCAAGTCATAAAGGAAGTGACATTTGAAAACTTATCTGAATTCAATAGCTACAAGTACAGCGAGTGGGAGGAAGAACATTTCCGTTAGTTGAGTCTCTGATACAAATTCCATTAAATTAAATGCAAAGAGTGAATATAGATATTATTTAGGTATTATTTACACAGTAGATACTTAATACTCGTACCTGAATGGCTTATGTCTATAAAGATCATATTTATCTGTGATACAAATTCCATTAATTTAAATGGAAAGAGTGAATATAGATATATACTTAATTAAGTATCTACTGTGTAAATAATACCTGAATGGTTTATGTCTATAAAGATCATATTTATCTATGCTCTATATAAATAAAAAATGAATCGCTATAATGAATTTTAATGACATTTAATTAAAATTTTGATACAATACATGTTATTGAAGTAGCATTTGATATTATTTACAAAAAGCAGTATTGGTACTGCTACACAAAATGTTATGGCCATACATACATGTAATTAGCAGTGATGTGGCTTGAATTTGGATCACCGTCGCGGTGGCTCCGAATTCGGGCATTGCTGGCACTTTTTATTTTTTGACCTGATGCACATATTGTAAATTAATGATCACTTGCTGTTAGATCGAAGCACTGTGAAGAAACCCGTAAGTGTAAGATTTGTTCATGACATCCTAAAAAGGCTTCATAACCACTTCAATCGACCAACCAACACTTGGCAGGTGAACCGTGGGCTAAAACCCTTCTCATATGGCAGATGAGACATGCACAAGAGTTGATGGTTGGTTGGTTGGTTGACCTTAGGTTGATGTTGCTCATGATCATTAGATGATTTGGATATCTGCAATGTTTGGAAGCAATGCACTCTCAATTAAATACACGCTGACGTGAAAGTGCATGATGATTTAAAGTATCTGGAATTATTGTTCATATAAACTTTAACCTTGCCAAGTTTCATACTCCAAACTTTTCGCTTCCCGTTTCAATACCTATATAGATGGATATTTATGAGAGAATAAGTTTTGCATTTATGTACATCTGGCGGCCTTGCAGAGATAGTCACGTTACCCCTCACGCAGTTCAACCCCTCTTAATAGCGATAAAAATAAAATATTTGTATTCAAGTTTCAATAAATACCTACGCAAGTAAATAATTTTTATTGAGACGAGATTTATTTGTTTAATGTCAACTTTATATCCTTACAATTTTAACTTATCCCAAGTGCATATCTCAGTTTCCAGTAAAGATTTGTTTAATTGGATTTTCAAAACTGCTTCCGACCACCGCATATAGGAAGAATTTGTTACTGGTGAACACGAAATATATAAGGCATCATCTTCATCTTCACTAGATGAGACAATAACAATTTTATCAATAAAAATGTTATCATATAGGACAGGTCAAATACCTATATCAATAGGGACTAGTGCTTGTGTCCATCCTCTATGTAGACGAAGAAGCGGGAAAATGTAGTTTTACAATTATATAAAGAGTCTGGGAAGGATTCCTTCATTCATGGAACTTTTCTAGATAAAAGGAAAATGTGAGTATCCACGTGACCCGTATTGTTCTCTAGTGTCGATAAAAACGTGAGATACGCATGAGACACTTGCTTCTGAAACTTTTCCGTTATCTTGCTTAAACTGTATATAATAATATTATAATGTTATATAATAACTCCCATATTATTATATTAAAACAGGAAAAAGTACATAATTTAGAAATCACTTAAAAATATATGTTCTAGCTCCTATGATATACATATAGGCCCTTATTGGGTTAGAAATATTTTTCCACTATGGACTCAAATCCAGTGCCTACTTTTCGGGAACGTTACTATTATTATATTATTGTGTACTGTGCACAATTACCACTTATCATGTTAGCATAATGAATATTACTATCCAAATAAGTATTCTGTATTTATATTTAACTATATATGGCGGAAATAGTTAAATGTAACAGTCAGCATCATTCTATAGTTAAGATTCGATAAATCATTAGTTGATTAAATAACAAAGCAACAAACAACAAATAATAGATAATTATTTTAGAACATACGAGTATTACTTACAATACTTTTAATATACCTACAGCTTTGTTGAGAATCGCTGTTATGGCGGATCAGTTGCCAGACAGTACCCAGCACGTGGAAGACCATCGGCTAAGTGTAAGTAGGGCATTTTGTTCGTAATTCAATTTTATATTTGAAACTAGCTGTCCGCTACGGTTTCGCATGGTTGTAATCATGAAGAACGATGTCCTTTATATGTTGCTTACGCTCTATGCTTCTTCGGTCTTATTGACTCCACGATTATTAGTTTAGCTTGCATTACGCGACACTTTGACGCCTTACTTGTAGTATTTTTATAACAATGAAATAAACAAGGACTGATGGCAATTTTTAGTGATAGATAACACTATTGCAGGTAATGGCAGGAGCTAAAAAACGAGTAATGTGTATTGAACACTAAACCGTAATTTTGGTACTTCGCGCGCGCGCATTTACATTTATAAAATTACAAAATTAAATTATATTATCTATAGGTATTATTTTTATTAAGCTTCTACGGATTACTGTTATCTGCTGAAAATAATGTTGATTCTACGAGTATACTAGTACGTATACCACTTTGCTTGTAATTTGGCTACGGCGTACTACGCCGTAGCCAAACGCCGATGTAAACAACTTAAGTGAGTTAGCGCCAAATCTTATTATAACCCAGCATAAATATTAATTTATCTACTGCGAGCGTAATTACCTTTTTCGTTATTTAAATATTCATTCGGCGATAATACGTTTGGCACACTAACATTTAATATCGTACATATCTTGTTATAAGCAGAAGTAATTAAGATCCTTATATTCTAATTATTAGATTATTTAATGTTAATATTTGGTTACAAAATAAACGTTTTAACTTATGGGTACAACATCTTAACCTCACTAAGTCATATTTATGATACATATAACCAAAATATCTAGTATACATAAAGCTACGTATCCACCAAAGAAAAGTTGGCACCACCACAAAAGTGTCGAAAAATGTGTTGGTAACACAGAAGTTGCCACCAATTTCAGATGACACCAATTTCAGGTGTGTGTTTAAATAAGATACATTGTATCAGTGTTAGCATTATTAATATAAATTTACTTCGTCCTTCCAATGCACCCTGCAGATTGCTTTTGTTTCTTTTGCCCTGTATATAATAAAGTCAGAAAAAAATATCCAAACTTCAAAATAAATTCTTGAAATCTGTAACAATGTAGACTTGAAGTCTGTTTTAATGTTTGCTTAATATTGCTCGGTATAAATAAATAAAAAATAAATTAAATTGTACCTACTTTACCTTACCTACTCGTATTTACGTGAAGAAAACTATACTAAACGTGCTTTCGTTATTCTAGAACTTACGATATATCCAATTAGTTTTCGCACGTTCTGTTTAACACGTGGCGTAAACGTAACTAAAAAAATGATGTTGAGCTCTTAATTGAATTCTTTTGTGCTGTTTCTAACTGCTACGTTGGATACGATTGGCTACATTGAATAGGTATTTCGACTTTCTGCAAAAGTTATTATTTTTCAACTTCAGTTATGGTGTATCAAAGTTTAATCTCCGCGTGTGTCACAAAGTACTGTTCTGTCACTTTTTACTTTCAAGTAATTATTTTCTATGTGTTTTAAAATGATTTTCGTATTTTTTCCTCATTCCACTCTATACATATATATTTTAATGTAAGTACGGCATACTCGTATCATCAGGCCGAACTTTGCGAAAAGCGGTTCACATTAAAATCTAGCAGTTCCACAGCTCCACCGCGCTGCACCGCTTAGCTGATATTGTTAATAAATATTTTTGCTTTCTTTCTTATTAAAATTTGATATTATAATCATGGCTCTACTTACCAAAATCCATGTAGGTACCAAGCCCATTTTTTAAAAATGGATAAATACCAAATTAGGAGTATATTTTCAGGTAATTCTTGGTCTTGTTGACGAGAAACATGTTTTATACATTGAAATATTAATTTATTATGTACGTACTAGAGAGAATTTATTATGTACGTACTAGAGAGAACACCGAAACAACATTTTTATAAGTTCTAGTACATAATAACTGAATTCTATATCTAATAAAACGTAGTAAATGTACCTGTAATTTTATATTGAATCGTCTTTCAATCAAGACTTGATTAGGTTAGATTTGTCATTGAGAAAAGTCGTTGCTCGCCTCATTTGTGTAATGAGTGTGTTTTGAATCAATCAACCTCACGTTGTCTAGGTCGTGGTGACAGCATGAGGTCTTGTTTACAAATTAGGATGTAGCATAAAGCTAGCAAAAACCAAATTTTTCACAGAGCGGTGAAATGATACATAACATAGCCTAAATGAACAGACAATAGCGCATAGCCTTTGAATAAGAGCCATAATAATATAATATAAGTATATATCATCAAAAACCCATAAAAAATAAATATGTATTTATATATGTAAAAACGTCCTGATGATGCACACGGAACCTCAATCTTCGTCGGGTTTTGTAGTGAAAGGGTTATGAAGTCATTTGCTTGAATAGTTTCTCAATAAGTCTGCCTATTAAAGTTATTGTTTTTATGATTTGTTTCTCTTCATTAAAATCAAAAGTTAGATTTCTGAAACCCGAAGAACCCTTTTTTGGACTTATTGATATTATTGTTTTTTGTATGTTTTGTTATTTCAGTTATTACTTAAATGTCATCGTTTTAAGACATTTCATAAAAGCTGCTATGTAAATATGTTTTTCGGTTTTGATATCAAGTTAAAATAAAACATATTAACTAATACTAACATAATTTATTTATAGACTAACGATATAAATAAATTTGGTGTGAGATTTTAAATTAGAACTGTAGGGTAGCTACCCTACATTCAGATCATTGTAGATTCATGAAAACGGCACATCTGGGAATTCGGGAAAATTGATCATCTGCTATTTATAAAATCGAGAATTAGAATTAAAGGCAAACGTTACTACTATACTAATACTAACCTAAATTTTGAATTTATATTATTGTTACAGAATTTGGAGGCTAGTTTAAGAGAACTAGGTATATTAAAAAAAATTGTTTGTTTCCTCATGTTCGACTTAGTGTAGGCACTGCCTTATACCAGATGTCGTGTAGCATTTTTTTGGATTTTTCGGTATTTTTGGCGGTCCATTAACGTCCAATACCTACTGAAAAGTAGAGATTTTAGCTGGATAGTTAGCAAAATTAAATTTTTTTGTCTCATCCATCTACAACATATTTTCACCATCGCCATGGGTAGGTAATCTGACGGAGAATACCACTTGTCAATAAGTCAATAAATAAATCCCCTGTAAGTCTTGAATGAAACAGTAAGAGTTAAAATATAATTTAAACTAAATAGTTTGACTGTATAAATTGAAATTCTATAAGTACTTTTAACTTATTAAGAAATAATTTTTCGATCACGAAAGTTTAATGTCGAATGACGTAGTAATGGGAATCTCAAAACGTTTTTCCGTAAAACGTAAGTCTGAAAAGTAAACTCAGAAATATAAAGAAATGTCACATTTTCTACCATAAGACTGCCTACGTCAGCGGGAAGCCCCGCTCTTTCCAATTTTACCTTTAAACGGCACGTACTACCCGGTCACGAGTTTTACTAAATGCTATAATTAGTCGGTAACATTTTTAACCACAACAAAAACTTTTCATAATACTCGTACTCGCTGGCGGGTTATAATTAGTTGGCTTTTTATAGCACATCCAATAGATTGGCGTCATGATTTTCTTTTTATGAAAATATTTTTACTTCCTGTTCTGAAATTATTATATCTGATATTATTTATTTTATTAATAATTCATACCTATACAAAGCTATCAAATACCAACCAATTACACATCCAAAAGGTCACCTTTTGGACATAGAGGTAGTCAGTGACATAATTATAAGTTAGTCCACGAGTCGTAGCTTCGCTTCGTAGGTGGTAGATATACTTATAGGTCGCCTTGTCGGTGAAACAAGTTTTGTGTCAAATTGCGATTGCCAGACACTTTATTTAAGGCGACTACGAGTATCTCAGTTCACTAGTCCAATGGTTTTTTTTTTGCAGTGTCCGCATACTTATTATGTGTATTGATATCCTTACATTATCCTACTGTTGTATACCTACTGATTTATATTTGCTTGAATTGTGTTTGAAGTTTCGACAAAGTTTTGACACTGTCTAAAGACTAAAGAGATTACATAAGGTATCTCTATAATGTAATAATTTGTATAATATGTATTAAGTACACTAACCCTTCCTTTAAACCACCTTATAACTTCTTGTTTATTTAAGATTGTGTGTAATCTGCGTAGTTAGCTAATATAAACATTGTTCGATCGTAACCTAAGTAATAAAATCTAAACTAAGTAAATAATAAAATGATAGAATAAAAGTTTTCTAAGGCGGAGACCCAGTTTTATATTACAAAAGAAAAAATTACGTGTCAGTATATGCAAATACATAATTATAAATATTCAACATTTCAGTACGCTGGTATATCCCGTTTTCTAGTATATACTACGATATGATATAGTAGGTATGAGTACATTCGCACCATAAATGTGAGGAGGACACCATATCGTCAGGACTTCGGTAATATTAGAGTTTGATTTTATATCAGAATGCTAGAAAGGTTAAAAAATGGTTATAATAAGCATTACTGATAAATAAATAAATAAATAACTACATCTACAATTCAGTGGCGTTTACACGAGTATCAAATATTTCAATTACTAAACGTGATTCCAATCAATTCGAAAATTTGTAATTGCTCCAGCACGCTTAATTAATAAATTCACGTGACTTCTCCATCTTTAGCGAAACTTGCCGAACGATGACGTTGTTTGTCGGACGTAACGAAAACAATTTTAACCTATAACCGTAATTTCAAAACAGACGAGGTTTTCTGTGGGTGTGTTCCCTCAAGCGGCGAACAGACCTACTCGTAATTAAATATAGATTAAAAACGGTTTTCTCAAAAATAGAATTGAAAAGCTATAAATGAAATGTAAAGAAACTTAATTTTCTTATGGTTTTATGACGTGGCTTAGGGCCTTTAAGCAGCCCTTTTATTGTATATAGAAAGCATTTAATCTTAACAGACGCGAAGCTACGAGGAATACGAGTATGTTTATAAAATGGTTTTTTACATTTTTGTAAGTTTAAATTTCGCAAATGTAGGTAGGTATATTATTAATTTTAAGTATGCCTACAGCTGTAAGTAATGCCTGCTCGATATTATGCCAAACGCGTTGCCGCAGTATTCGTATCTGCAATAAACGCTTATACTCATTATTGCTACATACTCGTCCACGTCCATTTTTTTAAAATTTTATTTCACAGAATAATATATTATCATGATCTCTTAGCAGCTTCCATTTCGGAGGAGTGTGAAGAAGGAAATGGTGTAGGCGCTAACTGTACTGATAATATCGGTGTAGCCACAAACTACCTAACCAATCGGATGTTTTGTAGACGCGATTTACTGTTAAGCGTATAATCAGTTATTAAACCGAAAGGCGTTAGTTAAATATTTCTAATAAAATTCTTGTGACAACAAAGGGTTAACTTGCATAGGTATCTCTGGCATAGAAAATAATATGCTATATTTATTGTTGTATTGTTAAGTCATTTGCATAAAAAGGGTATTATGCACTATCATACGTTGTAATAGCGCATTGTTGCGAAATAGTTTCTGTGCATATATGTAGTTATTTGCATGGATTTTTGCATGCATGCATTTTTAGTAGGTAATTTATAACCTTTTGTGTGATTTGTCCAAATATAACAATTTTAAATTGCATTCAAATCTTTGTGGCTAGTAGAGGTTATTGGATAAAAAAAATTATAATTTACATTATGCCTACATTGTATAATTTTTTTCATTCTCTATTGTCAGCTTTTATTAGCCTCAAAGATTTTTTTTCTCCTAATCAACTATTGTCAAAAGGGCGTCCATATCCTGCATCTTTTCTTATGGCGCGCTGCGGGGCACTGGTCTTTCCTCACAAACTGGGAAGACGTGGAATATAATCCACCACGCTGGTCCAATATAAAACCATCCAAAGGGCCTCTAACCAGGTTTGACGACGCTATAACTGGGACTGACTGCTTAACGTGCCCTCCGAGTACCGACCGCTCCCGATGTTGTAAGTGTATTTAATACCATGTAATTGAATAAAAATTATTTGAAAAAACAATTTATTAGGTTTAAAACATTTTTGTATCGTAAATACGTAGCGAACTAGCGTATTGGCCACGTTATGACCACGTATATGGTCACGCAACCAATTTATTTAAAAAACTTTTTTTAACTGCTGCAATATGTCGTGTTGTATGGTCCTTTTAATTACAATATGTCATAGTTTGACCTACTCAGTGTTAATAATAACCATTCGACCTATCCATTCATCATTCAAACGAGGTACGGGGGTTGGTCCAAGGTTCATACTATGACGTCACTGGGACCTAAAAATCATAACCCCCGCGCAGCTGAGTTGCACTCCTCTCTTGTGACCTACTAACCCAAAATGGGAACCACGTGACGTAGGCACGGGTACAGTTCCTCTAAAAGGTCTCATCCTTTCGTTCGTGTGGTATACCTTGCTGAGGACAAACTTGTTGGACGACCTTCCGTTACGTTTTTCAATGGAAGGTATACGATCAAGAGGCTGCAAGTGTATGAGGGTTGGATTTGTATGTGTGTCTGCCTCTACCTCCTTCCGACCGGCAACCTTCTTTGATTCAATGTGAGTGGTTCGAGGTCGTAAACCAACGGGCGTAAAATTTACCGGCAAGTGGGAAATGTTGTGATACAAGCAATGGCATTCATTAATGTATTTCAATACACAAATAGACAAAAAATAAGTATTGACATGCTTGTTATTATTAATATTTTGTAGGGAACTTACTAAAGTGTGACCAAAATCGTTCTGACCTCGAGTTATGCTGATAACTTTGTAGGAATTCTTTTGTAATTAACATGTTATTTTAATTTGTTTTTTATTTAGGTAAGTCAATGTTTATAATATATACTTACATTATTTCTGTTATCTATGAAGGTAAGTAGGTACATTATCTATTTCTCAGCAATCCATCGTTTCGTTTCGATTATTCTGGGTATTCTTGTGTTAATTTCATTATTCTGCTTTTGTACTGCCAATTGAAACTTACTTATAGAGTAAGAAGACGTCAATTTGTTGTAGGTGGTACTCTTTTACAGAATTATAAGTAGATATATTATGTGCGCGACAACTTTGAAGTCGGTTTTTTTTTCGTAACGCGAGTTATAATTTACAGTACAATAATAGTTATACACTATTTACACCAACACTGATTTGGTATTGGTACATTTTTATCAGTGCCATTATAATGTAATAAAAGTAAAGCTAACAATATCTTTCCTGTCAAGTTCAGAGTCATATAAAAAGTGTTTCCATAACCTAATGATCCGATATAACAGCAAACAAAATATTGCTGAAAATGTAACGTACAGTACCCACAGTAGTAGGCATACTGTTATTTTTTATTGATACGAGTATATACGTGAAGAGAAAAACTTACTTTGCCTTTAAAGTTTTTAATAACATGACGCCGCACAGAGAGCTATTAAGATTTAGCATAGAGTTCGTCAGGTGAAGGAATTAAGAACCCTATTATAATCAGTATAATGATTACTTACACGAATATGTCGTGTAAGAATGATAATATTGTGATTAGTGATTTTTAGTTATGTGCATAAAAATCAAGAAAGTACCATTAAGTTTCCTTTAATTTATTTTATTTAGGATAACATGACTTATAAAAGGTAGAAGATTTGTTTTTTATGCGAAAGAAGAAGTAAAGTCGTTAAATAATAAACACGAAAATAATTCAAAATCAGACCTGTGGAAACACACAGCCGATTGCAGCCATTGAACCTGTTAGGTGATATCGTTTATTTTCATATAATGATACACATTATGCTGACAGATTTCAAGTGAAATGGCAAAATATTTCTTATATTTTACGATCAAGGCATGTAAACCCCGCAGGTGTAGAACAAGATATTGAAGTAAAAAAAGCGCTATAGGGTCATAGACCGTATACGGAGATGGAGCGCAATAAACTCTGCACTGTCACCTTTCGGCTGTTTGGCAATAAATTATTAAGTTGGACTAAGATATAAAAAAACCTAATATCTATGGCATTATCATCGCATCTCACTACCAACCGTATTTCGGCTCGTTAGGTTGGACTTGACTTGATGAGCACGGGATACCAGAATGTAGGTATTGTCATGGACTCATAGACTCATACTGTGTACTCATAATTTGAAGTGGAAGGGCATAATTATTTACTAACTTACAAACATTTCAAGTTAAATAAAAACTTTAAAAAAATCCTTTGCTAGGTACCTACTTCTTTATTATACAGAAATACTCGTACATTTAAAAAAAAAAATATATAACACTATCTGACCTTTTGCACATATATGGCTATTTTTAAAGAATATGGCTTTACTAAAGGTACTTTTGTGTTAGAAAAAATATTAATATTCTAGCGTCAGTCTATTTTTAGGTTGGCACAAAACTAGTTCAAGAGTTTAAAACCGCTTTCAAAGCGGAACTGCAAAGGTGTTTTAAGTGTTCACGAGATATTATGCGCCATTTTCCGATCAATATATGCATCGGTCATTCACCCTACCCACTCCATAATCAGTATTAATTTGTGCCTCATCTATAAATACCCCTTCGGATTTTTAATTACAGTGCAGAGAGAGTGCAGTTTAACATTTCTAATGTTGTAAGTTTCTAGCATTTGCAGACATTTCAAGATTGTGGTACATAAGTATAGCAAAAATACGTATACGATTTTTATAGATTGGTAAACCTTAGCACCTACTTACTATAAATTAATGAAAATTGTAGCAGTTAGGATTTTCTTGACCTTTAACGACTTTGGGTTTTATACACTTATCAAAGAGTGTTCAGATATTGTACAGTTTTGCTACTCTACGACAAATTGATTTTAGAAAAATTAAATTTTTAATAATAGTCTTAATTTTATATATTTTTAATTAAATAAGAAGTAAGACCAAAGTACCTGTTCATGAACATATTACATAGGCAATATAAAAACTACTTATGTATGCACAAATATTATGAAAATTATGATATCCTTAATTTATTTTGTGTGCATCTAACCCCACCAAATAAATTAAGGATACTTTTTAGAACGAACTCTGCGCTTATCATGTAATCTTCCACTTCTGTTCTCCTGTCGACAATAATACTAACAAACGTATAGTCTGGCTTTGCACTTACAGTACTGACCTTTAAGGACCTTAAAGAAATAATATGAAAACCGCTTAAGTTCACGTGACTATATTGACGTTATTTTTCTTATGAGAAATGCACATGTTCCGGATTTCTACAGTCACGTGCTTCAAATAGGGAGCTGCGTTACGAAAACACTATCTAGGATGACGGAGACGCCGTAAGCTTCGTAGGGTTGTATGCGTACTTAAGTGCTGTTCACAGATGGCATACTTAAGGGAACATCAAATGCACCTGCTATTATTCTACAGGCAAACAGTGCGGTGCGTGGTGCAACGACACCGCACGAGACGGTTTCATTCTAAGATTAACATCTAAAACTATGCCTTCATTGTATAATCACTGATGAGATACTGTTTTAATGCCTTAAAAAGTACGAAAAAAATCCCAGGAAACATTTATTAACTAGGTACTTATGTGTTAAAACATATTATGATTCTTTGTATCATACGAGTAGATACAGTAATATGAAGGCGCATGGTAGGGACAGTGGCTACTCGTAGTAGGATGAAATTTATAGAGCAACAATACAGACATGACACTATCTATCTATTTTGTTCTCAATTTGACGCAAAGTGTTGTTAAAAATCATATAAAATAAATATTTTTCCACGTTTTATCGTATATTAGTAATATTATATTAGTAAAATCGTGGGTTACTCTGCAGCGTCTGCGCCTTCTTTTATCCATGACCAGAAGAATTGTATATGCCAATGCCCAATGCCGCCAAAGGAGTTTTAACAAAATCCGTGAAAAAGTTCTAAACTCTAAAAATGGAATACAATCCGTAACTTTGACTGGATGCCAGGCCGCGTGATCGCAATCGAGGGTTGAAAGTTTAAAAGTTTCCTTTTTGAAGTTAGTTAATTCATTGATTTTTAATTTACAAGTCGTTATTTGTTTTTAATTCGGTCCAAAAAGCCAATGATCGTCATCATTCTATAAAATCTAATCCGCTGATGTAAAGTATCCATACATTTTGATCTGACAAACCTAAAAAAATATCATTTTAGCTACATCTGGCATCGATTTAGTTTAATTTAAATAAATGTTGTTTAACTTCATAAACTACAATAGTTATCTTTAAAATTATGAAATTTTCATTTTTGAGATGTATGTAGATTGTTTTCATGTTTAGATTGATTTCATGTTGTGTGCTTTGTGGTAGTGTATTATTATTTCGTTCGTACGTATTGTGTAGGTTTGAATAGGGTTTCGGAATAAAAATAGAGGATAATTTTTTAAATTTATTATTGAATACCAAAATTCATACCATAAAAATTACTTAAATCTAATTCGATTAATATTTAGACTATCTACGAAATAACTCTTATAATTACTGAACAATAATTCATAGACAAGGTATATTTAGTACTCATGTATACCAAATTCGAAACATTGCAAGAAGTGATTAGATTAAAATTTTACATTTTCTGTGAAAATATGTTTACATGTTGTGATATTAAAAATCGATACAAATTCCCTTAATAAAAGCACAGTTTGATTTAATTGCCGATTTTACAATTGTGTTATTATATTTTTTAAATTTTTACAATATTTATAATTATGTATAAACTACACCTTAGTAATTCAAAACTTGGAAAGGCACTATGCTTGTATATCAGGAATTTCACAAACTCGAACATATAGGTAGGTATTATTTCTAACCACACGTATGAGACTGAAATACATATCAAAACAATAATTAATGCGTTAGTGAATTGGTGACCTTATTTGTTAGTTGTAAGGGTGCAAGAGGATAAGGGTGATTTGGATAAGTTGGAAAAATTTCTAATTAAACTTTTTGCTGACCCTTCCTATCACGCTGTTACACACACCACGCATTTTCCTAAATATAACTAATCAAGTCACAGCTCTCACACTGGTCTTATTTAATCTTGAGCTATGGAGACACAACAATCTTGCTCCATTGACTTAAGCCTTGGTCCTACTAATGTAAAGTTACTTTAGCTAACGGCCCATGGATTCCCTTGATGCTATTGATATGACGAGAATCTGTTCATTAGGTCCTTCTAGAGTATTTTACACTAATTCATAACTCTTAACCAGTCTTGATCTCTACCCATTATCTGCCAATCTACTCACACTGAATTATTTTATTTATCGGTTTAGGCCTAGAGATGTGCAATACACTGCATGTCTTGGTACTCTCTGAGTTGGAAGTCCAGATAATCCTCGAACGTAAGTATAAGTAACTGGTGGTCGCAGTATTCGCTTGGGTTGTTGCTGCTTCTTCGGTTGTCGATGGCGTTCAATTGGTGAACAGGATTGAGAGCGGCTTGTTAGATTTAAGCTTTGGAAAACTCGACGTAGTGATACTGTGGAGCGGTGCCGGCGATTTCGTTCAGAACCATCGCTTCCGGAATCGCTCGCGGAGCACGAAGAGCGTTCATCTGTTCGACTGTTCTCGCAGGACATGCTGTCGTTGCTACTGGAACTATCAAGCGAGTCTGCATCGGTGCCGCGACGGGATATGCGTCTGCTGAGGGCCTTCAGAATCCGAACTCCACGTGTAGTGGTTGTGGGTTCCCGTATTTCTTCCATCGGTGGACAAACTACTATTTTCGGCGCTACAGATCCCCGACGCGATGTCGTCTTGGCTGATGTCTGTTGATTCTCCGAATTTACCGGCAAATCGCCGACAAACTTCTCACTCGCTCCAAAATCGACTGCTAGTTTATTTTTCATAGGTTCGACAAAGCACTTTCTGCCGTCAAAAAATATTAGGCCTTCTAATGTCGAAGGTTTGCAATGTCGTTAATTAAAACTTTCGTTAATCGCAAAAGTGTAATAAGTCAAGAAAGTTAAACGAAAGTCACGAGGGAAAGTCGTAAACTGGCGTCTGGAGGGCAGGTACCGGCTTTATAAGGACTATTTGGCGCATGCGCCGTGTCGAGCTGGAGGTATCATGCAACTGCTCACGCAGGCTTCACGCTGAGATTGGTTTTGGGCTCTTTTTAGACTAATTGTAAGGCCCTTGATTCATTATTTGCAATTCACGATGTGAAACTTATAAAATCTATCAAAAGCTCAAAGAAATTTGAAAGAAATTTATGTAGTCACATGTTTTTAACATAATGAGGTAGATAGACGAAGGTAAGAAACTATGTATAGATTAAACTTGAAGGATCATCATCTAAGTTATTAACGTATGCAAAATATTGGTATTATATCTTTGGAGTCTTTATGCACGAATACTTGTCATTAGCATAATATGAATCAATTGGATGTGGTATTTAGTCAGAACTGATACTTACCTAACAGAGACGTAAATAGAGTTGCGGTTTCAAACGTCCACAGAGTTATATATTAAATGTCGGAATCGGGGTATTAAACAGCAATTTTGTCTAGATAAAGCTGAAATGTTCACATGATGAAACTTCTGTTTCAGAATTGAATTGACCCATATGGGGAAATGTTACATAACTTGTGCTATAATTAGAATAGTTCCGATCTTAGTAAAACAGATATGTATATATATATACATACCTGTCGGACTAAGGAACTAAGGTTATACCTATTAGAAATGATACACGTGTGTCAAATTGATACCTTTTATCACTATGTGTTCACTATTGTGCTTTATATCTATTGTTCAAAGTTAACATGTTCCGTCAACACTCAACACTGACTTCTGCAAATAAACAAGAAGTAAATCAGATTGTAAAATCAGTAGCCATGCATTTGAAAATGTTTTGTATGCCGCATTTAAATGTGGATTACGGATACGGAGTGGTACTTTTCTGCATTTTTATATTGCCAAAACAGGTTTATTGACCGGAATGGTCAATTTACTGTCAACTCAAATCAACTCTACTGATATAGTTTCTGTGAAGATTTCACTCTGTACTAGATAGCAAAGAGTGGAAAGATATGTAGTTAAGAAGTTTAACAAACCATAGTTGCCTAATCGATAACTTAGCACGTGCGTTACCTAAGAAGCAACTGTATCCATGTTCGACAGAAATTGTTCAAACACTTTATGTTATTTCTAAAGTTTAAAAGATTCAAGCTTAAAAACCTATTACGGACCTTGTATTAAATATAGGTACGCATGATGATTTCCCGGTTGTCTGTTGTAATTATAATACTATTTTATCTATACCTATCTATATTCATAAATATATATCTACAGAGTTATGTTAATATACAGTGACTAGACTTAAGTTACAGTATACTTAATTAAACAAGCATTTACGTTATTCTAAAC
This sequence comes from Noctuana lactifera, assembly GCA_018231305.1. Classification (NCBI taxonomy): domain Eukaryota; kingdom Metazoa; phylum Arthropoda; class Insecta; order Lepidoptera; family Hesperiidae; genus Noctuana; species Noctuana lactifera. Next base: position 16,400 of record DWAV01000596.1, read on the forward strand.
TAAATCTAAAGCAGACACGGAACCAATTAAATGCCAATGCTTTCAGTTATGAACACGAGCAACACCAGTTTGACGTTACGAATGTAATTAATTTTGTAAATCAAATCAAATTAAAAGCATATATTAAAGTCTAAGTCACGAAGATGTATTATTTAGAGGATGCCATACTTTCTTGGTTTCGTACGTCTTTAAATGCGAGGGTTGGCCACGTGGCCACAGCCAAACGGCACGTGATATTTCCAGTTTTCCACCTCAACAGGCAATAAGCAATTGCTTTACGCGGCTTCCGCTCGACTCTGACGCATAATAATAGGCTCTTACTCAACATTTAATTTTGTCCTTTACTGCGAGTAATATTGATTTTTCGTTTCGATATTCAATAGGTTCGAACGTGTTTCGGCAGTAGGTACTACCTAAAACGTGTTGGCTGAAAGTAAATTATTTAAAAAAAATCTTATAAATGTAAAATGTGTCATACCTACCAAAGTTTGTCCATTCGTCTTCCTGCCAGTCTGACGACAGAATAAATAATACCTAGTACTGTCGGCCTTACAGCCGTTCCCAGTATTTACTATTTCCGAAATTTAGTATTTAGTTACTATTTCCGAATTTAACATAATTAGAGGATATAAAAATCCTTTTTCTTTAATTTATGGTAAGTTAGTAAAGGTTAATATGTCAAATCGGAGATAGATTGAATATTAGAAACAGCCGTTAGAGGAGAGTCATAAGTTTTTAAAATTAGCTATCTATTTGTTAATTAAACAGATTTTTTATATGTACTAAGTAATAATGAGACCACTGTATACTGTATTGTATCTTAATATGTAAGAAGCAGATAAGTTAAATTACAAAATAAGTATAACGAATAAATAGCATCATTGTTTACTAAATACAAAATTAAACCACAATTCTGGGCGAGTAGGTACTCTGTACAAAAACATGTAGAACAATATTCGACAATCTTATTTGTATTCTAAGCAGTTGCATTGCAGAGGGACCGAGCAATATCGAGCCTCTAGTGTATGCAACACTTGGCCCACTATTCAATGCAGTTTAAAGCGTAGGTATTGATTTTTGAATGATTGCGATTTAAAAGGTTTTATTTCAAATTACACATTTGTATAATTTTTCACACAGGTATAGTTTGGATACATGGGTAATATGTAGCTAATATTTAGATAATTTATTTGTAAATTAAGAATGCAAAACATAATTAATAAAAAGAATAGATTTTATTAAATAATTGTTTACGTACAAACTTCCTTTCAATTGCTTTTTACTTGTAAATAGATAATATTTTTAAATTAAGTATCTCCTTAAGATAATTACATACCGTTTTAATTATAAACTTACATGTTACTGAGATTACATTTGAATTAAAATGTTTTTTTGCATATCTGTATAACAAAAACAACTTAAATAGAATACATACTTTGCTTCTAATTTACAGATATTATCGACCCTATTGTCATTTGTATGACATTTAAAGTTCGAGGTAATTCGTTATTATAGTAATTTTATAGGCATGTAAAAGTAATAGTCATAAAAAATATTGTAACAATTCTAGTCTATTAATTAAATTATTAACAATTTTTTTTTTAATATTTCTGTACTTGCGTGAAATAACAAATATCGCATAACGTAAACTTTATAATATTTTATGCCAGCAATTAGCAATTTAAGTAGGTATGTCACCGCTCCGGTTTTTCACGGGTGCAATTT
>DWAV01000597.1:0-18116 GCA_018231305.1 Noctuana lactifera
GGTAATACATTTTTTACATCTTACGGAACAGACTACTTTCGGACATGTCAATATCGTGTTAATTTCTGATCTTTGTGACTTCTTTGTTCATGAAAACTAAATAAATATCTGTTATTTTCCATTCGAAAAAAAAATTCTACTTAATTTATTTTCCCTAATAAAGGTGGCAAACCTAACTGGAAGCTATAAACGAAAGCTAAATATTGTATGTTATTCCGCTTCGAAACCGCTTTCGCCAATAATTTTACAATCCCAAAATTATAAAGCCACCCACAAAAGCTATTAGGACCGTTCAAACTAATAAAATAATCATAGTGACCGCAATTAGTACGATTAAGTTATAATAAAAGAGCTTTAGGTAAATACCGTACCTCCCTACTAATAGAAATCTACCGGTGTTATAGGCCTAAGCAAGCGGCCAGCAGCTTATAAGCTGGTTATACTTCTCACTTACACCTAAGAATATGAGAAACATAAAATAAATAGATAATGCGTTGCTCAGTTTTAAGGAGAGCTCATATTAATACGAGTAAGTAAGTCTGGAATGAAGAGGCAGGGAGATCACCTTGACGCACCTGGCAGGAATGTAATAAGATTTTATCTGTCTATCATTTTAAAAAATCTTAAGAATTTAATGGAAACCTAAATATTTATTATTTACCTAGCGAAACAAATTTCGCGGTCGAAAGTGAAAGACATCTGAGAAAATACAAGCAGAGAAAATTATTACCTTCAAAAGTGTTTACTTTAGGTTATTTTTCCTTTGGGCGAATCTCGTTAAAACTCGAATAAACAAGGGCAACGTCAATTTTGGCTACTTTAACATTCCGACTTAGGCACAAAAGTTTAATAACTGAAGGAAAAAAGGAAAAGTTCTCCGTCACGTGACACTGCTATAAATTCAAACCCACCTGAGATATTATGGTGTTTTATATTTAAGACCTTCTCTAGATTGCTTTTGGATATAATTTGGAGTTTGGAGAGAGTGGAAAGTTAACATTTTTATGAACCAAATGTTATAGAATGGTAGGTACTAAATGCAGCGCAGAATAAAACCCCCCATAATTGTGATTAAAAACAGTATACTGCGTAGAATATTTTTAAATTTACAAGCATAAAAAAATATAAAGTTTACGATGTGGCGTACACCTGATTAAACACAATGTAGAGTATCAAATGTATTCTCATTAATTCTGTCATTCAATACCTTTTCTCAAAATAAACTCACTCTAATGAAACACTTCGCTTGTCGTCTTTCCAGGATTTGATGAAAACGACTTGAACATCTGGGTACTCATAATTATATCGCAAAGTATAATGAATTAATGATAAAGCTCCGAATCATTGTTAATTTCATTTCAATTAAGTACTCGTATATTAGTACAAACAATTTCTTTGATATTGCAAATAATACCTTTGTTTAAGAGAAATAAGAGAACGCTATTTTCTTTTATTAAACCATTTTCTTTAAAACAATTGCCATGTACTAATTTTAATACTACCAACATAATAATATAACTAGATGTGCTTGTATGGACCAGTTGCCACAAAAACATACCAAACAGTTCTCGCAAACAACAAACAATAAGACAAACTAATTACATTGGGTTTAAAAACAGCCTGGCAGAGTAAAATTAATCCCAGACTTTCTTATCATTCAAATATTCCTTAACATCATAATAAGCTTTCTGACATAGAGAACGTGTGAAAGAAACTGAAATATACTAATCTGGCAGTATCGATATCCGTAAGGGAGCGTATTTTATTAATCGCGTAAACAGCAGAACTAATTTATTCGCTAATTGAGATATGTGGGTGAGAGAGAGTGTATTCATTTTATATTCACATTATATTTTATTTGGAGGGCATGTAAATTCAATTCAATTCAAATGAAAATATTAAAAATATTCCACTTGGTATGATCACTAAAACATCGTACTCGCTGCGGAAAAACCTGTCACAAAATTTTTCAGTACCATTGAATATTGTACGGTACGAGTGGAGAATGTATTGTCAGGTTATTGTTAGACTGATAGAGAGAGGATAGCCATGGGCTATATGTAGGTACCTCCATTCAGGTGAGCGGAAACGTCTTGTCCCGTTTGTATAATTGTGTTTGTGTATGCCGTCAACGCCCGACGCCGCGACGTCAATTTCGTCGACCCTGGAGAATGGCAGGGACAAATTGACACGTTCAGGCGGTTGTCCGTATATTTGATGCTACCCTTGATGACTGATGTAGGTAAGAAGTTATGAATAGGAGACGTGTGAAGAGACTTTTAATTTTTTAAGCAACACCAATATAAGATTTCATTTTTACAGTAGTGATATAAAATTAAATAAAATATAATAACCTAAAAAAATATAAATAGGGTCCTAAAGCACTATGAATTCATGACATCGAGAGTCTACATTGAGAAAAAATATGTACCTATTTGGTGCTTACTACACATTATGTGTCTCATCACTCTCTCCTCACAGACAAATTAGGCCATGTTTTGTTTCATGTCATCATCGTCATCTCATCGAATCGCTTCGATGTAGGTACCTTACATTATTATTATTTACTCTCCAGTCTCAGTATGCAGTATGCTGGCAAAGATTTTAATAGTAAATAAGCAGTACACTGTTCTGAAGGTACATTTACTTATATATATTTAATTATTTTATGGTTTTAAGATTTATTAGTAATTTAGTACCTAGGTATACATATACTTAAATAAATAAACAAAATTGTTCTGCACTAATTGTCCCATAGAATGCATATTACCTATTATATTATGTACATACCTATTAAGTGCCATTACCCGTCCAACGGTCACGTCGACCATGAAGCTGACAAGTACAAATTGACATGTTCAGGCCGTTGTCTCATTTCCGATATAAGTACAATAAATTGACTGACTGGGCAATCTTGTTAGTGAGTGACATGGACAACTAGCAAGATAAATATCTTCAACAAACAATTAACAAACATAAAATTATAACCGAAGTCTTTGAAATAAAAATGTGGAGGAAATTTTAAAAAATATTAAGAAAGACGGTTTTTTACTTAGAAAAGCTAGGACGGACATAAATAACTTCTCATAGGTTATTTATAATAACATTAGCATTCTTGATTAAATATAGTTGTACCTACGCCTTAACATTATTACACGCAAAACGCACAGTTTGTTAATTTAAAGTAAATAAACAGGCAGGAGTGCAGGTCACTGGATTTAAAATATTGTCTTAGGACTAAAATAAGAATAAGAATGGTAACAATGAATATGATCCCAAAGTAGGCAGACCATATAGGTTCTATGGTAAATCAGACAACTAATATACCTACTCGTACATACATTATTTCTAAATATAGGTACTTATACCTACACCTACTTCCCCGCGAAGCCTTTCTGAGGACGATCAAGATTCAGTGTTCGCAACGCTTGCGACTTTTAGTATTTTGTTCATGTTTTAGGTAGGTATGCAGGTTTTGTCACGATGTTTTCCTTCACCGCAACTTAAACGAAACTATCGTTAACTAAATCAAAATTATTTCTACCACCGGAGTCACAAACTTTTTGAGAGAGAGAGAATGTAACCTAATTTTCATTACCACCCTTGATTAAATTCCCGCGGCACTCTACGTCACTCCACGTCGCTGTAACGCTCACACCTACTGGCACCACGTGGAGCCCCAGCCACGTTTCATAAATCAGCCTACTTTAAATCTCATACTGGACTTTAAATTTTATGAAAAAAGAATTCGACTTATGTGAGAATCTCGCCATAAGGAGAATTTCCTAGTATTATTTATATCGTTTTTCTTCTCTTTGTTCTATAATAAACTTTCAAAAAGAGAAGCAAATCATTAACTATAACGTCATTATCATCATCGACCCATCACAGTCCCACCACCACTGACTTACATTTTTGATTTTTTTATAAGTGTCAGGTATCCTGAATCGAGTAAACTTTTGTGACGAAAACTTTTTAACATTTTATTCAGGAAACATTTTATACTTCTGTCCGAAACGATGACATGCCGTAAATCCTCTTGTGTCCACAGCGACGCGGGCGGAAGCCGACACGACGGGCACAAACCTTTATTTTGCATAATAAATCAACGTCACGGACGATGTGGACGATCATAGCCAATATTTCAATCTGATAGAGAAAGATATTGTGTGGGGTTCTTGTGTCACGAATTTTTGTTGTTATTTTTATGTCAAATTAAAAAAAACCCTCCTGGTTTTCTTTACCTACTGGCTTTTATAACTTACAGAGATTCTAAGGCGAGCTGTAAGAACTAAGCCTGAGATAAGAAGTTGTGCAATTAGAATTTTGTACAGCCGTTACAGTTTTATTTATTGCATTTATTGGTAATACATATTGGACATAAATTTTATCACTCTGCTCCTTCTTCACACGAACCTAACTATCCCAAATCACAGACTCCCCCATGCGGCGTAAGATGTTCAAAAAATTATCGTAAGTTTTCTGTTCATATAATATAGTTAAGCGTCGATATTATATAGATTTTATTACTGTAAAAACAAAAAAAAATTACACCTCAATTCCACACACAACTCAATAGGTACATGATTATTCGTATTTCGTGCCCACACGCGTTTTAATCGCTGCGGCGTTGTTTGTACAGACTGGCTCGCGGACGCCTGCGGTTGTTAACCTAATCCACTCCACTCCCCGTAATTATTCAGGCGTCCGTCGTTCATTGAGTAATTCTCGTATTAAGTTGTTGTGGCAGATAATTTGCGTTATTTCAATAGGTATGCTATTGAATTGACTTTGATTTGACAACTATCACTAAATTTCTCTATGTGTTATTTTTATAATTATAGATTTTAGAATAAAGATGATGATATCAAAAACTTCATTATTTTGATACTTATGTACTACATAATTTTTGTTGGAGTAATTTTTTTTCTAAAAGTAAAAAAAAACAATACCTACTTATTATTATAAAATTATTCTATTTTAACTTGAGAAAAAATTTTCTTACAAACTGGGCTCGTCCGGGATTTGAACCCGGGACCTCTCGCACCCTAAGCGAAAATCATACCCCTAGACCAACGAGCCGGTTACTTTAAAGTTTATAAAATTCTGTCACAAAACGCTATTAATATTATCATTATACGAAAAAATAGTCGAATTAAGAACCTCCTCCTTTATTTAAACTCGATTAAAAACGTGTTTGAAACACTGTTTACTGATAATAATAAAATGTGTTTACATACATTTAACCAAGGTGTAGAATTTTATTGTAGATATGTTATTGTTGTCTTGCTAACTACTAGGTACCTAATAAATAGGTATGAAAAAAAAATGCTAAGTGTTTCGTGATTCATATGTATTTTGTAAGATGTAAAAATGAATTTACATTTTAGAATTAGGATAATAATTTAAAAAAACCCAAGTAACATTCATAAATAACAAATTAAAAAAGAAACTCTTAATTACATTTTTACATTCATTCGGGCTCGTCCGGGATTTGAACCCGGGACCTCTCGCACCCAAAGCGAGAATCATACCCCTAGACCAACGAGCCAGTAATATCAGTTATAAAATACAAAGACCCATGACAGTACAATTTAATATAATAGAGGATCGTGGAGGTTATTGGTGATACTCTTCAGCGATTAGGTACTAGTAAACCTAGTTTGGGTTCAATTATGAATAGATAAAGTTTTTACCTATTCATATTTTCACCTTGTAATCTATTTGTTTTGTCAAATAAATAAATTAAAAAAAAACAATTACCTATATTTGTACCTCACCTACTACAAAAACATTCTAATAATAATTAATAATAATTTACTTAATGCAAAATTTTATTACCTGTGTGGAATGAATACGGAAAAAGAAACGGTAAAAATGTTTGAAATGTTTAAATGTTTTTGGCTCAACGAAATTACTGAGCAAGAGTAAACAAATTGCAGAGTGCTTTGATATACAGTTGGCTGAGCTATCTTGTCCCCTTTTCAATGCTACTTATGCCAGTTAAAAAGTTCTCTTTTGCTCCGATGTTTATGTAGGCCGCTATTTTTTTTAATCTGTTATGTCGTTCCGCAAAATGTTTTTAAAAACACCAAATAAACTTTTTCTGAAAACTATTCAAATGTTTATTTGTACTTGTCTTTGTATGTGTCCATGGCACCCACGACACAGGGAATCCTAATGTGGGGCTGTGAGTGTAAAATAAAAAAAATAAAAAAATAAAAATGGTTAATTTCTCTTAATCTTAAAAATGAATTATCCACCTGTTATCGAAAATGAAGAATTCCATTCCACACATAACATAATCTACAGTAAAAAATGTAATCGCGTAAACATATCAGCGTATAAAATGAACAAGCAAAACAGGCAGCCTACAAAAGTAAGTTTTGTAATGTAAGTAATTTTCTCTCTTCTCTATTCTCAAAGCTCATTGAAAGAAGGGGCCAAAACCGGAAAGAAAAATAACGAAACCACTCGTACTAGTAGTTTTAAAACAAAACTCAATGAATATAAAAGTCTTCGTAGTTAAAACAAAATTTTGGCGTAAAATGGCTGAGTGGTTGCAGTCCGGCCGACGCGCCGCTTTTCGCCCGTAAATGGAATAACCCCACTCGTATCCAATATACCAGTTATTCTAGTTCATACAAATTTAGACTATTCGGCCAGGTCAGTTACTTATTAATTTAGTAACATATCCATCTAGTCCAAACACCAAACTAATATAAGTATCAAATCTTATTCATAGAATTTATGTCAATTCGCCAAGGTATGTGTCTCGTGTCTATCTCATTGTTCAACTTAGACGTTACGTGGCCGCTGGCCCTAATTGACGTAAACAGAATGACGTTAAAAGTTCGTAACACGCCCTGTGATATTCATGATGATATTTACAAAAAATAAATTTCGGATGGCGTTATTTGAAATTTATTGGTTTAGAATAAATAATATAATATTTAAATGTTGATTAAATATTCAAATTTTTAATCCTGAGCACTCTTTGGAAGCACTTTTAGGAAGGTCCGGGTCTAGTGTCCTACTTATGCCACTCTAGGTACGCCCATGTCCGAAGTACAAGTTTATTGCTAAAAAAATTAATAGTATTACGGAATACTCACGCTTTTTTTATCGTAATTGGCTTATGATTGACGGCAGCGACGGAAGGCTCTCGATTAAAGTTTATCGACCTTAAAATAAATATCCGTGACCTTTTAATAAAGGAGATGGCCGTCGCCATGTATAGATATACCACAAATAGGTATAGATCTATGGTATAGATAGGCTATAGATAATAAATAACTTTGCGCCGAGTAGCCGATCTGAGCCTCTCGTTCTAGCCTTAAGTTACGCTTTGTGGAGTTCGAACGAGGTTCAAATCTCACAGTAGGTACCTCCTGAGATCGGGGTCGCGATCTTGTTATCGCGAGCGAAATACACTACGTAGTAGGTACCCGTATATTATGTGAAAATTAGAAAAAAAAAATGTTAGGTAATACGACAATAACGATCCACTGCAAAAATATCAAGCTAAATATCCAAAAGCTAAGGTTACCTAGGTAGGTAGGTGTATAAGTGTTGTAATACATATTATTTAATCTATACTAATATTATAAATGCAAAAGTAACTTAAGTAACTCTGTCTGTCTGTCTTATCTGTCTGTGACGTCATTACGGCTAAACCGCTGAATATATTTTTCTCTCGTTTTTTTTTTGTTTTTCTAGTATTTTCCCCTTTTTCATTTGTCTTTAGACCCGATTTTGAAATCCACGTGGACGAAGTCGCGGGCATAGGTTAGTAATATTATATATTTGTTCAACCACACGTTTCGGCTTGATATGCAATAAAGAACCGCATATCGTTGAAGAACTCATTGGATTGAACTATGACCTCTGGCCAATGACCAATGGGCTCGCTCTGGACTCATACCACACCCCACCCTCTAAAAACCAATCTAACCTTTCCGCATACATTTACCTATCTTAAAACGTTAGTTACAATGACACCTCTAAAAGGCATAAATTATTCATGGATTTTTTCCTAATTCCGAGTTCCGAGGCTCGCATGACGTAATCCGTAGAAAGCCATTATATCTGTCGGGAAATCTCATTTCCGGTTCGAGAAAAACGGACTCTGACGGTTCGGAAATGGGTCGCAGAATCGTCGATGTGCGCCATTACCGATTTCATTCCCCCTATGATTTAAGTCATACCTATTTATTAAGGTCATTGTATATAAATGCAAACTCAACATTTTTTATTTATCGTAAAGTACATAATTACATATATCTGACGAAAGCCAAATAAATCACTTACTATCTTAACTTAATACATGCCTTGCCTATGTTGCCATTTTCCATATCTCTCTTTAATTATAGTTTGTGTAGTAGAATAATTTGAAGATAATTTTGATATCTGTTATTTCTGAAATTCGTTCCAAACAAGTTTGTTTTAGTGTAGGATTAAAAGATTTATAAAGCTCTATCGTGGAAGCGTACAAACATTTGGTTAAGAACATATCTTTGTCATAATTCCCACACTCGCAGTACTAATTATGTAAGAATAAAGGCACCGGGTTTATGTAAATTATGCTCCAGGCGCTTATCTCTCTGTAACCTCTCGGGCTTCGTAATTACGACTGTAGGCACTGATATTGTCTCGAGATTTGGCCCTAGTTTTAGCAGGTTTTGCGACCATTATCCTCCTTTTTAATCACTCCACTGAACAAAGGTAATGTTTAAAAATCCAAATAGATGCCTTAGGAGACTTTTCCTGAGTTTTTATTACGGAATTTTCGACCCAAATATAATAATAAACTCTAAAATATTCCTTCATGAAGCTTCAGGCCAATTATTCGGAGGAAACTAAGAAAACTAAACGGATGAATTTTTAAATAAATTTGATGTACCAGTTTAAGTCAAATTTTAATTACACCTTTCAATACTTAGTTATTCGCCATTTTTCCAATGACTCACAATTTTAAGAATACCTCCACGCATGAAATGGCTGACTCAGCGTCCTTTATTAGATACGCCCTTTATCACGTAAGTAGTCAAATCGTGTATGGACCTTCTTCATTGAATGACATTTATGCTATCTTACTGTTGTTGTTGTTGTTGTTGTTGTAATTTGTTGAATATTTAATATTTTGCACATTTTGTGAAATCACTCGCATATTATGAAAGTAATACGCGGTTAAAATGATAATTTTTACCACTAATTTTAAAATTGTAGGAATTTTCACCACGTATTTTTTTAAACAAATACTGCCATAACTTTAAATATTCAACCAATATACCACGACATACCATCCGCGTTAAAGAACGCGCGAACGTAACTAGAAGGGTTAAGTCACTTGGGACCAATTTGAGTCTAGCATATTGTGTAAACGTTTTCCCCAAGGTAAAATAAGCAGAATTTAAAGCTAATAATAAAGTAGGTACGAACTAGGGTTACCAAGTACAGGTTTTTAAATTCCAGGACATTTCTTAGGATCCCTCACCGAAAATATGGACAGTATTAAAGCAAGTAGAAAGTCACAAAAAATGAGAAACAATGTATGAAATGTTTTTCAAAAATTATGCACTTTTTGGCTTGTATGTCAATCGTATGCAATTTTCCCTTACGCGCGGCGGTGTGGAAAGAAATTCCAGTAAAGTGTGATTATTGGACACAAAACCAGAAATAGAATTCCAGGTCTTTCCAGGATTTCCCGGCCATTTGGAAACTCTAGTACGAACGGATACAATGAACATTTAGATGAGATACTTTTGACATTGCAATTACTCTTAAATTTGGATTAGGTACTCAAAAGACAATGCCCGTATGCGCGAATTGCGCTATATACCATCCTAATTTCAACTATTATTTCAGCTATCCACTATTATCACCTGAAAATGTCAAAAGGTCGAAATTTGCAGTCTTTTACCCCTAAAACTTCAAAAGGCTTTAAAGGAAGCTGCTACTACTACTAGCTAACTTCCATTTATAGCATATCACTACATAGTATAAAACAAAGTCGCTTTCTCTGTCCCTATCCCTATGTATATCCCTATGTATGCTTAAATATTTAAAACGAATTTTGATGCGGTTTTTTAATAGATAGAGAGATTGAAGAGGAAGATTTATATGAATAAACGTTCACAGTTTTTTGTAGTGCATTGCACCCGTGCGAAGCCGGGGCGGGTCGCTAGTTATAGAATAAGTAGTTTAATAAATCCAGTATTTAAAACTGAAATATCTCAACTTCCGACGAGCGCACTTCAAACCGTATGTAAAATTAGCACTAAAACAACGTTAGAACCTAAAGCGACTGAATAGGTATTTCTTTAAAGAACAACTTCTTTAAAGTACATGCACTGCCTTTTAGAAGTCGCGACCACACGTTGAAGGCAAATAATGAAGTTCTGTAAAGCCTTAGGGAAATCAAAAGTTGCCTTGGGTTTAGTAAAGATTTAATCAGAGAGGAATAGCTGCAGCAAAATCAAAATCCACTGCTCCCTTACAGGCGGAAAGTAAGAAGAAGTAGGTATAAGTAATCAATCAAGTCGACTTTTCATACTTTTGAATTATATTTTTTAAATTTTAAAATGCTAACAATTTTTAAAAGTACATACCGACCTTTTTATTCGACTTTAAAAAAGGAGGTTCTCAATCCGCTACGTAATATTATCGGAACTGCAAGATTTGCACACATGATAATTTGTTAGGGCTTCAAACAAACACAAAAAATTTTATAGGTGCATGAATGTTTGTATGTATGTATTTTTCTCCGTTCATATCTCCGAAACTGTTGTGGGCTGTGGCCATTCCTTTTAATAGTATATCTATACGTATATTCCGTTTTTAATTTATTTTTATGTAGATAAGCTGAATCTAAGGGCTACAAAGGATTAACTAAATAACAAATGGCATTCTCTCGCAGTTAACCATACGTGTAAATTTACTATCTATGTAATATACCTAATATATCTATGTGTAATGTATGTATCTAACTTATAACAAAAACTTGAATCAAGGGTTTGCCAATAGATTTATAAGCGAAGTTCAAAATTTGGCATTAACTATCCTAGCTCTAACTTTATATGCCTGAGGAGATATTAAGCAAAATTAGTTATTTGAATTATTAACTTTTCACGCCTACATAAGTTTCTTTGTGAAATGGTAACAAACTTTCGCAATTATGGCCGAAGATAAGAGACAGACGGGTAACAAGTTGTATTTGTTAAGTTTGGCAGTATCAAATTTAATATCTATTATTACTTTTGTATAATGTATTTATGCAATTAGTTGGTATGCCTTTTCAAATAAATAAATAACCACTTAATATTCAAATTAAATGGTACATCCAATATACCTACTCGTAGGTACACACACACGCATACACACAAATACTGGTGTTTAATTTTATTTAAGTTGACATTCAGACCGTCCTACAATTAAAAGCTTAACCATTTCATACTTACATCTGCTTAAAATCATATTGGGTGATATAAAAAATAATATAAAAGAAAATAAGTTAACAGCGCCAGAAAACTTACATGGACTCCAAGCATTCAGCGTATTATGCTGAGACTACAGTCTCATAAGTTTTCCTCCATCCTAAACTTTTACTTGCTAGAAATTTTTAAAAAGACAAAGTTGAACAGAAAGTCTGGAGGTATTTGCAATATTAGGTTTTATGACATAACAATAAATAGCGAAAAGTCGCGGGACGCTGTTTACGTGAGAAAAATTTCTATCTTACATACAAATTGTAGGTACTTATTGACACATCATAAGAACAGATTTAGACGAATACAGCAATAAGAAATGAAATAGAACGGATTCCAAAATTAACTACTTAGTACATAGTATATTGATCCAATTTACAATACAAAATTATTTTCATCAAGGGATAAAGCGCGAAACGATTAATTACATGTCGAAGTGCGAGCACGCTCTTAACTCTTACTCTTACGTACCTTCTTAGTATCAAAAGCTATTAAAATTGTGACAAAAAAGTAGTAGGTAATAAAATATAAAATTGAGAGTTTAATTAAGTATAGCGAACGATACGTTTCAGTCAGGAAGTCCAATATCGGATACCGCGCGACGTAACGAGCCTGCAAAATTGGATTCCCGATATTTTGTGTAAATATCGTGAGCTCATTCATAGCATAGCTAACATTTTTATTTATTTCATATAGCGCTGACAACGCAAATGACACCAGTAGATTCAATTATCAAATAATCTTCTTATAGAAATGTTTTGCCTAGGCTACCTAAGTTAGGCACCTACTATTGATCTCTTCATAAAAGGCAATAATTTTGCCAAAGTTATTGAGATAGCGTAAGAAATTTTACCGGCAAATGAGTCTAATTATTTTTATTTTCAGGACATCAGTTTGATAGCGTCACCATATAAATAGAGACAAACGATGTCATTTATTTTGTCAGGTAAAATAATACCACGCATGATGACATGTATTAAATGAATCTCTGTAAAACATTACATACATGGTAAACAAAGCACAAAGGAAATTAACATTCGATCATGATCTGATTCACATTTAAAGGATTAAAAGGCAGATGTGGACAGTTTACGGTTATTTAAACGGGATTTATTTGAGCGACGGAGTTTAAACCGATTAGTGCGACCCTGTGAACCTTTTTGAAATAGCAATGCTATATAACATAGCACGTAATTTCAATACACGCCAATTCACACCAAAATACAAAAACAAAACAGATATTAAAACACCTGATAGTGTCATATAGATAGATTAGATTTAATAATTGTATAACTGCTATTTTTTTCTCACTATTCTTTATGTATATAATCATTGTTTCAATTATGCAATATTTTTGATGTCCGTCTATTTTGTTTTACAATAGGAATAATATAATTTTAGTCAGACATTTTCTTGTATATTTCTAACCGTACAAAGTCTTATTTGAAGCAGAATCCGCAATCGCATAAACTTCTATAATTGACGCCAGTTTCATCAATATATTTCATTTTATCAGCTCGGTACCTCGTTTTGGATGAATACGATGCTTTCAATAAATAACTACGATAACATGTTTATCTATTGATATATATCTACTGATTATTTTATATATTCTGATACCCATCCGACCAAACAAATAAATCAAATAAAAAATATATACGTAAAAATGAATAGCAGAGTGCAAACTCGTCCTACGTGCTGTAAAAAATATTGCCAGGCTACCATGAAACGGGCTAGTGGCCAGATCGGTAAAAGCTATCGGGGCGTATAAACGAACCCGCTCCGACGGCGATTATTGCCCGTTCGACCGTATAGGAAATGCTATATTTAGTTGTATATCGTTGACACGCGCTATGTTATTATAGATAATAATATCTGCGGATCTACACCGTTATCAGATAGCTCCATTCTGCGTGCGTATGCGGGTAGTAATTTTCAAATAAATAAACACGTATTGCACTTCCATCGTCATTATCATCCCATTACTATCCCACTGGTGGGCAAGGATATATAGGCATAAGAAGGGCTTAGGCCACAGTTTACCAAGGTGGCCAATAAGCGGAGTTTATATACTTTGTAAAAATTTCATATTATATTCATTCTTCAAATCCAGTTATCTTTTCAGTTCTGAAACGATTCCAAATAAAATTGTATTTCGTATGCCTCTTACCGTATTTGCTCCGATACCCCAGGCCTCAGAGGAATACAATTTTATACTTTCCCTTCTTTTTCCCTTAAGAATCTTATTTGGTATTAGAGAAATATTTTAACGTATTTTTCTATGTTAAACCATGCAGCGAAAAAAAATATAAGAAATGTATTGTATACCGCACTTCATTAAATATGGTAGGAAATAAAATATGATAATAGCTGATGACTTTACACTGGCTACACACATTTAAGGGATTACATATTTTTTTAATATTACAGATAGCTAAGTGTGGATGCTGCCAAATTATACTATATATATTCACAAACATTTTGGACACACATTTAAAACATAGTGCAAAATAGATGGTTTATGGCTAAAATAGCAATATCTTCCACAAAAATTTTGTAAAATAAATCAACAACAAAGAAACGAAATGTGAATAACAAAAGATGACCTTTTCTAGATTAATAGACCTAGATAGATGGCTAGTGTGAAACAGTCCTTCTTTCTCTTTGCGTCAAAAGCTGGGCCTACATAAACAGCATAAATAAGATTTGGCCCACATGACTACCAGAATAAGCTAAGGCTCACGCACACGAGTTGGTCTTATATTATGATGATAAGCGGTACTATTTATTTGTTGCAAAATAATTGGCAGGTACATTATAAATTTTCGTCACTCATTTCAACGTTCACCTTAAGTTCTTTTTTTTTTGAACATCTTAGAGTCCTTTCCTTTAATCCTTTCAGCAACGATAAGCAACAGCACGCTAAAGAGGTCAGTATTTTATTCAGTAAAAACGTTCCCTATTAAAACCTTGCTTAATGGAAGAGTCCGTATTTAGCAAAAGGAGAACGCTAAAAGGACTGTAGAAAGTTCGACAAAATAAAATAGTTTCTGCGAAGACTCGCCTACTTTACAAGTAAATCTCATGATATTAAACTAAATAGGAAAGCTTTTAATGAAAGTTTCATTCTATTTAATTTCGCGAATGCGATTTCTATCTCCAGTAAGAAAACTAACATACGAGTAACACCTAAAAAAGTTCCCCTAACTAATACCTATGTTTCAATACATAACCGTAGCAAACGCTTGTAAAAAATTACCGATTTTCGAAATAGCTGATAGTACTTACTTAATAATAAAAAACTCTGTAACGAATAATGAAAACACAAAATGAATTCGATACACCTGGCTATTGCACGAGAGGACTAAATTTCAATTAAGGACGTCATTAAAAAAGGTTGTTATGAACGATTAACAGGTAAAAAATTCAACCGTTTGCAAAACGTGCCCGCACGAAACATGAAATACATTTTTTATTTTTTGTTGTGGTTTTCCTTTAAAAATGTTACGACCGCTGATGGGAAAATGTCCAGACGATATAACAAAAGAGGTGAGTAACGTATAATCTCCTTAAAACGGCTTATAGCTATCAAATGATCGTGAAATTTTGTGACCTATATAATTATATTTATACATATTATAATACAAAGGCCTCCGCCGTAGAAAAACAAACATTCATAGAAATGAAATTTTATATTAAATTTTGCAACTATCTTTGGTAGCTGCCATAGAATATTTTTGTCAGTATGATTAATAATATCAAATAACAATTTTTTAACGTCAGTTAATAAAAGTAAAGAACTTGAAGAAATAAGATACGGAAAGAAAGATAACTGAAAGTAGAGCAATTAAGATGTGCTCAATTGATACAAAATCTTAATTTTACTTTATTTTTTCCTCACAAGGTCAGATGACAGGCCGCGTTGTCGGGGGAGTGGAAGTACCGATAGCTATGTATCCGCACGTGGCTATACTTGTCATTAGAAAATCCTATTTATGTGGAGGATCTGTTATCAGCGACCGAGTCATCTTGACAGTAGGTCACTGCACCGGTGACAAACAAATCATGCCTTTTAAACCCGATGCATACGAAGTCTACCTGGGTAACTCTATTCTGTAACTAAGTAAGTTGATACATAGAAAGAATATTTAAGAAGTTAGTTTCAATCAATCAATACATGGCTGACTTAGTGTGTTATGGTTCAAACACGTTTCCCGCTACGTAACTGTGAGAGGAGTTTAGAGTTTCTTCACCACCTATTCCAAACAGTTCAACCCGTCAAATTACTTATACTCTCAAAACAAACAAACAACAACATACTTAAATAAAATTTCTTGCCTATCAGGATCATCATCTGCCCTGAAAGGAGTTCTTTACAAAGTTTGCAAGGTGGTCCCTCATGAGTCATACAATCCCGAAAAATATTTCTATGACATAGGTGTTTTAATATTAAACAAACGTATAAAATTCGGGCCAACGATACAAAAAGTGGAAATAGCTCCAGACAACTCATGGAGAAAAGAAATATATTCCTTTACTATTGCCGGATTTGGTTTTACTGGAGTAAGTTTTATATTCATACTCGTATCGGAGCAGACGAAAGGCATGCAGGTGTCTTGATGTTATTTAGCAATGGTAACTATAGCCCATGGACTTGTCCCACAAACCTCAAGTAGTACTGGATTTATGTTTGAAGACATAAACAGATTAAGGCAGTTACTCCTTATATTTACTACGATGTTTTTCTCTTATCAGAGTCCGTCTAAACCTGGAGTGTCTCGTCTCTTGACAGCAAAGTACTACTTTCGATGTAATTAATAATATGAATGAGCTAGAATCTAAAATCTTAGTTTCAAAGCACTTAGGATCAGAAATTAATCTGTAATTAGAAAATCGACATTCAGAAAACAAACGTAGGCGTAGCTATAATTTATAATTTAAGATAATTCGTGAATCCTATTGGTTGATTTAGGTGTCACGTGACCACTAGCTGACGTAACTTATGTAATAAGAATGGTATGGTATGGTAAGAGAGAACACTTATTAGATTAATGAGAACTTTAGGCACCCTGATACGAAGAAATAAAATAATTTTTCTACCCTATACAATTTTCAGACGCGCAGTCGAATTTCACGTAAGTTAATGGCAACCCGTATGCACTATGTAGACTCGAGAACGTGCAACCAATCACAGGCATCAAATTTTGACAGGCGTCTACAGATAGTTCCAAATCACATGTTTTGTATGATCGGGCAGAGATGGACAAGCGACTGCTTCGGAGATTCCGGTTCTGGAGTTATTTGGAAAAGGTAGAAAATATCTGCATTATAATTCTACACATAAATAAATATATTATACACTAAACAATTTTTTTTAGATAAACAACTGTAAGTAAAAGATACAACAGATGAACTAATGGTCTACTAAATTCTAAACGGTATCTATCAAGGCAAGAGTGAAACTGCAAGCCAGCATCCTTCTATAAAAAATCGACAGGATACAGCCATAAATGACCTGAAAACTACCTAAAATAAGCCACAAGTCTAATTGATCTTCTGATCCTTAAAACAATTCGTTGTTTCCTACAAACGCTGGGAAATATTATGTCTGAAATTTCTCAATAAGCTGTCAGGTTTCAGGTACATAGTTGGCTTGGTGTCTGTTGGTCGTGACAATTTTTGCGGAGCTGATATGATGCCATCCATGTATACAGACGTGACATTCTTTCGTGATTGGATTCAAGCCAAAATTAAAGAGGCTGGCGCCTTAAAAGCACGGCACTGTTCATCAGAAGCGACAGGAATTCGAAAGAAACAGAAAATGGCATATTAAAAAAATAAATGAAGTTAATAACGGAAGTAACAAAAAAAACTTCAAGCCAAATCGACAAGTTTATCTATTTTTGTGCAGGTAATTATTTACAGCAACACTGAATATATTTTTCATTTCAACTGTAATAGAGTGTGCAGAACATTTTTGTTGACATTTTTGTTAAAATAAATTGAAAAATTATTAAAAATCTAATAAAACTGAAGAGTTTATTTGTTTGTTTGAAAGCGGTAATTGGTGAAACTGCCAGTGTGATTTGAAAGATTATTTTTGGTTAAGATATCGAGCCACATTAATGAGAATGGCTTTTAGGCTATAGGTACAGATGGCATTACGTTATAATTCTCAGTTAATATTTTAATTCAATTTAAATATTAAAATATTATAGAGTTGTAAAGTATGTACACCTAAGTCAGAAATGATGGTTTTGTTCATTCTTCCAAAGCTTAGAATTACGCTACATAATATTTATTTGGAAAAACAAGGATATTATTATGTATAAAAACGAAATTGAAACAAGGAACAAAGTCTACATACAAGGACCTGACTGAGCGTGTTACAAAGGGGCATTTTTAATAAGCGTGTTTTGAATGAGCAGTGTTTCACATACACCTGGAAGCAAAATACGGCATACAATATAAAAACAGGAGTGCCAGAGTACCGTCCTTACCCTTAATTGTTACGAACTTCAAAAATGTTATCCAAAGTTACAAAGGAAACGTTAATGCTTTGCATACACAAGATTTTATTAGATAGGTATACGGTATACTGATAAAAATGTCTTTGTGCATTGAAGTAGA
>DWAV01000598.1:0-18113 GCA_018231305.1 Noctuana lactifera
CAAACAGAAAAAGAAATAGTCTAAGGTCCATTAATAAAACATCAAAGAAACTTAACTACCTACTTCATACGAGAAAGCCGATGGTGAAAATGCAGCGCATTTTTCTGACTTACTTGAACTAAGAAATTCGAACGAAACTTAGCAAGAGATCAGAGATATTTGACCTATAGATTAGTGAACCAAATTTCTTGCGATCCATAGTGAGTCCATGAAAAAAAGCACCACAGTTCTTTCAGTTTTTCTAATCTACATATTCCTTAGGTACAAAATTTTTTATTTTTGGTACCTCCCGAGTACCTCTCTTTAACCTTTTTAAGATTTAGGACATGACGTAGTTATTGTTGTAGTATTAATAATGAATAAACCTTACCTACTTACCTTCGTTAAAAGGTGACTTAGATTACTATATATCTAAATTTAGATTAGATTCTGAAATTCAGATTAGATTTTTAGATTGTAGATAATATCAACTAGGTATTATAATCTTGAATATCTTGATTCCTAAATAAAATTTTAACACTTACAAACAATTTTCGTGTGATGAACTTTTCAATGGAATGTGCTTGCGCACGTGCGTGCCTACCAAACCAATTGAAAAACTTACATTGAAATCAGATAAAGACACTGATTTACGTGGTAACCGTGGGGGTGTAGCATGTATTGGACACCTACTTTCAACTTCAGATAAGATAGAAGTTTTATCTTACGTCGTACGAGGATGATGTCGATGAGGACTCAAATGATTGCCTTCATCTGAGTCCACATTATACGTCTCCAACCGGATCACAAAACCTTGCATCTGGCTCTTGCAGTCTACGAGTGTGAGAAAGTGAAGTGAGATGGATTGACTTTATGTGCTAGCTATGTAGGATTATTGAAATGAGTAATTGAAAAAATACATTCTTAACTATGTAGTTAATGATGTTGCTGTTATAATTAAGAACCCAGTTAGGCAACTCTCGTTAGGCACTAAACAAATTAGCTCTCAGTGATAAGGTTAGCGAAGTTAACTTGCGTAATGTAATGTATTACGTTCGTTTGTATATCATTATCAGTAGCTAATAGCCAAAACCTTGGGAAAAAACCTCATTGCAGACTTTTCCTACGCTTTATTGCATATAAAACTTGTAATAAATTGGGGGTAAAACATTTTTCACTCAGTTCAATTGCTAAATCATCAATGCATAAATATGAGCAATCTTATAAGTAAACATGAGCATGTCTCTTGGCCTTTTATGTTTACTAAACACTTTCTCCGGTCGTCGTAAACTAACAACGATTAAGTAAGAAGATGGTAAAAAGTTATGAGTTTCATAAAAGCCGCTAAAACGTCATTATGTTACTGATAAGTACGAGTACCTATAAAGCCGATGTTGCAGATTGTTACTGTTAAGGTATCATAAATTTGTTTTTTGTTTCCATTCTAAAAGTCGGTGCTCTTAAAACAACAGAAAAGCTAACACTTATTTTTTTATTATGAGCCAGATTCTTTTAGCCTATAAAACGCAGATGATAAAAATTTGACATAAAGTGGTAGTTAATTTTTTGTTCAAGGGTATTTATTTATTATGTTCTTTATTCCATGCCAAAGCACAGCTAAAATCGCCAGCCAATAGAATAGTTTAGGGTCATGTCCTAGGTTCGTAGGACAGCAAGGGCGCCGCAATCCATTGTTTATTATTAATTTGTTCAGCGGCAAACTTTATCAGCCGTAAAGGCATCTTAAATTATGTACTTGACTTACATAACACATAGGAAAGCTATAATGCGTATTTAGCAGACTTCAAAAATGAGGCGGTCCATCTTCAACTCCATCAATTCTTAATCGAGTTTGGAAATTATATTTTTGTTTTGGAGAAATGTAATTGCTTTCAGATGCTGCTTGGGTCCCATAAAGTTCATTTTACCAATTTTACTCAGTTGCGTTTTCTGACCAGCTGTCCATAATAGGTACCTAATTGGTGTAGGCACTGAGAACGCAACCATAATAAACATTTACCGACGAGTAGGTAATCCATCTACAATACAATTAGAACCTATCTTTGGTGAGAGAATGACTTTGTAAGAGCTATTGAAATCGTCGTGAACTTCAATTCCAAATCTCTACTAGGTACCTACCTAGTAGAGATTACCTACTTACCTAGATACTTACCTAGTATCTACATTAAAAGCTATATATTAAAACTAGCTGCGCCCCGCGGCTTCACCCGCGTTAAGATTTGCAACCTAATGCTTGATATCCTATAGCCTTCCTCCATAAATTGACTAGGTATCTTACACTAAAAGAATTTTTCAAATCTGTCCAGTAGTTCCTGAGATTAGCGCGTTCAAACAAACTCTTCAGCTTTTTAGGTATTATATTAGTACCTACCTATAAATGATCGCAATAGTATTTAATTAGTAGTACCTAGGTACATCAAATATATAAATATACGTAGGTACATACCAATGTTCCTTGTGCTGAATTTGAGGAAAATTTACACATTGTCATGTCTCACCTACTCACATCACTGCCATAACTAGTAGGTACCTACCTATACCTATATAAGTATGCATTAAAGATTATTCCTATACTTTAACACGAGCAATATTTGTACATACCTAGTCTAGGTACCTACCTACCTATAGGTTCAATTAATTGGTAAAAATAATAATCAAATCCACGCGGATAGGTACCTACCTACCTAAATACCTATAAGCTAGACTAACACTAGCTTGTCCTCGCGATTTCGTCTGCGTGGTCTTTAATAGGTAATAGTCCTAAAAATACCTATAAGTCAGTGGAGTCAGGTTTGAGTCTGAATGAATCGTCTTATAGGTAGGTACCTAGGTATATGAGAATAGGTAGGTATTAATAATTTTCCGTATTTTTACGTTTTTAATTTTATACGTTATGGTAATATTATGGTAACTAGGTAGGTATTACTACATACCTACTATAAATTAGGTAGTACTTACGATCATTAGAGGAATTCAACGCATTATAGCTAATAGCTTTTTCACTCGTTTAAACCAATACCTACCTATTGTAGGTACCTACGTCATCGTTATCATTCGTAGTTAGTCACTACATAGGTACCTACCCACCTAACACTTTTCTAAAAATGCTAAATTCACTTATTTCAATAAAAATGGTCAGTAAAATTAAAACACTTAGGTAGGTATTAAATAGGTAACAGAAAGGTATGCAATCAGCAATTATTGCTTTGTAGTTGATAAGGGGCAGATAAAAAAATATTGAGTCTTACATCGTCAGGTGGAAAATCGTAACATTCTGCAATCTTCTGGTATAGTTCCTTTACGTTAGAGAATCCTGAAATAAGGCCAAGAGGACTGCCTTGCGCTTGCTGACAATGAAATACTAATTGCGACTTCGGAGACCCGTTGTTGTTGTCCACACCGTTAGTCTGGTGATTGTTTATATCCTCCGCTGGCGGAGGCGGAACAGGAGGCGCCGAGTATTTGGGCGCTTTCTTCTTGAACAACGACATTTTAGACAGAACACGAAGAGTTAATCCGAAATTTGTTTAGTGAAGCTGCACACTCATTATCCACCCGCACACTGTAAAATTTTAATCACCACAGACTACAAAATAGCTAACTAACGAGAACTTTCAGTGTACCTATCGTCGCGTCATAGTTTACGATAAGTTATCATACGATGGTGATATTGGATAAGATTAGAGGCTGTGTACCGTAGTTGAAGGCATTAAAGTTTGTTCGAACACTTAATTTACTTAACCACTGTCATAACACGTAAGCGGCAACTAGTAGACTGAACTGACTGACCGAAGGAGTAACCGGAGTTGACCGAACGAGCTGGAATGACCGGAATGAGCATGAAGATTGTACGTAAATCGCAGATCGTCTCACAGGCGACACAGGCAGGCAAGACCAAAGTTTGGTTATCGAACACAATACATTACACAACAGATTGGTTGAATGAGAGAGGAGTCCAAATCCAAATAGCCCATTAGACAAAACGAATTTATGGTTTACGTCGAGTTGATTGAATTGTGTCATAAGGTAACGGGGCCAGCGAACAAGTGTTGCCAACTACGTATTTTTGGTCTCTTCTGTAAACCTATGATCTCCAGTACCAGAATCTACATATTTTTAATTAAATTGTAGGAACTGCAATATATTATATAACTCCCTACTACTACTATCTACTTTTCAGAAAAAGGAAATTAACGTTACATTTCAAAATATAACGCACACTCGCCGCTCTATACAACCAACACATCTCGAGTTGCGAGCATCATTCATTTCATTCAAAAATAAAATTGACAATATTTGCCATGCCACATAGCATAGCGGAAATTCAAGCATTGTGTTGGTTCTGTAATGTCTGCAATAAATTTAATGAAAAATACTTTCTCAAGTTTTGAATAAAACACTAATAAGTTAAAATACAGTTTTTAAATTTTTTTATACAAGCAAATTGCCGCTTAGAGTTACATTATTAGATTTCATAAGTACATAATTTTTTAATTGAATAATACAACAGAATCAGTTTTTAAGCAATTTTATTGATAGATAAATCTACGAGGAGGCAACAGCTTTTTTGGGAGTAGGCTTGCCTTCCTTAAAACCGTTACGGAAACGCCGTCTTACAATTTTCAGGTGACGCATGCGGCCAGTGCCAGTGGTCTTCCTGCGCTTAGCCTTAACTGACCAGTGGTCTGTAACAAAAAATTAAATAGTTATAGCATTATGAAAATATTACATTAAATTATAATAACTGTATACAGAAACATACAGATACCCATTCATGTGGACATCTATTAGAAAAACTAAAGGAAAAATAGATGTACAAATAAGTGATCGGGAAAAGGTAACAACAAATATTCATTGTGCATATTATGTATTTATACACTTTGGTGAACTTAAAGAATATGTGAGGAGTGACACACATTACCAGTTGTAAAAATTGTACGAAGAATATAAAGAGTGAGAATAACAATACTGTATTTGTCACAACACTATATACTTCAATTCATGTACCTACAGCTACAAGGACACATTAAAAAAGTAAATGTCTCCACAATCATTGTAGGGTTCAGACAGTAGCCCAAAAATATTTGCATAAAGAAAATACCTAATGTAATTGTTATTAAGCAATGTTATATTTCTAGTTAACCATAATCTGCAAATAACATCAAATAGTACTACTTGAGCCTCTCACTTATGAAAAATAACTACCAGTCCCCATTCATAAACCAAGTCAACCATTCATAAACCTCAGCGTTACCTAGCAACTAATAAAAACCTAAGTTCTCATAATTACTGTTATTCCTTAGAACCAGCTGTTAAACTTCTAAATTATCTGATATACAAACCGAGTCGCCTCTTCATACAGAAAGTAAATATCGTGTCACAGCAACAATAACATTAATATCAGAGTCCTCCACAATATTTCTTAATACTATAACCAGCTTAATTCTTCATTCAGACATACATATTTTAGTCTTCAAGGACTTAGAACTCTGGCATAAAAATTGCCTCTATTAGACTTTTGCTATTCTTATGTCAAATTAATTATGACTTATCAACAGAGGCATATTAGTGTTTTTACAACTTAGTGTAAATACAATTACAGTAAATATGAATTTAGTCAACTATTGATTTGAATTACCATGTAACTTAGTGGTCAACAGATATTTTAAATAATGACATAAATTGGTAAAGACAATGCTCAAGCAGACCTGGTAGATGGTATATAATGTAACATTCAAGTTTCAAATAATCAGAATATTTGTAGCATGCATATAAAATATAATTTTGAAAGAAGTCTCAATTAAATTCAGGTTAATGTTAGGTTATATTTTAAAATAAATAAATCTATACTTAATGGTGTACCTAATATAAATTAAGTTCTCAAAGAGAATTTTATTTACTTATAAAGCTTCAAACTGCAGTAATGCAGAGAAGTAAGATATTTGCAACCGAAACAAACCTGTTAAAATCTACTTACAAGATCGCAATTTAGCAGCAGGATAACCACATTGGGCACATTTAGATTTTTGAATGTGATACGAAGATCTTCCACATCTTCTACATAATGTATGAGTCTTATTTCGGCGTTTACCGAAGCTCGAAGTTCCCTTCGTCTGAAATAATAAAAAAGTCGTATTTCTCACTTATGAAAATAAAATATGTATTCCTCTATTTTATACATGTTTCACACTTTAACATAACACTAAGACTTTTTAATTAAAACTTATAAGAGCAAAAGATTAACCACGATAAAAATTTATAGACAAATACACACCATTTTGTCGGTATTTGACAATCAAGAAAGAAAATATTGAATCCAATGAATGACAGAATGGAAATCTTCAACGTCAAAGATGTCATCTATCTGTACCTGTGTCAGATATATGTCAATTTTAGTTCTTTGTTTGTGGTTTGTGCCTATGATTTTGATTTGTGCATGTTTGGGCACATAGTATGGCAACAAATTTGAAATACAATACCAATGACAAAACTAAGAAACATCTTAGGATTCTTAGAAAAAAAAAACTAATATACTTTGGAAAAGAGCTATGCATAACTTTAATTTAGCAGGTCCGAGCTTTAAGATATGATAGTGCGCGCTACTTTGAATCTAATTTTAATCAAGCATACTACAGATCTTGACATGGATTATCTACTGTAGGATAGGAGTATCTAATATCTATTAGTTTTGCTCTATTAGTTAGTATTGGTGTTGCAAGGATGATGAGTAATATTATAAATGTACTCTCCGTGCTGTGATCAGGATGTTCTGTGAACTTCTGTGGCTCTGTAGTTGGAAGCCAAAATTTTTGGGAATTACGTAGGTACCACTAAACTAACTAGCTAGCAAAACTTCATCAATTTTTTTTTGTATGAAGAATACTACCACTTCTTGCCCAACATAACTAAACAACCAATGCTACCATGACCATGCCATTAGAATGGTTTGTCAATCAAAACATCAGAATAATCCATAGATTACAATTATAGATTTATCCTACGTCAGTTAGGTATACAAAATCTATGAAATGATCACTCGTCTCTTCTCTTTGTTTATCTTTTCATCTTTTGTCTCTTTCAATTCGTAGGATAAGGATAAAGGATAGGAGATAGATCGTATCATCGTAGTGCATTCTATGTAGTCTGTGAGATAGATAGTAGACTGTAGGAAGGTCGGGATTCGGGATATCGTAATATTCGTAATCAATAATCAATCGTAGTAGAAGAGTTTTGTGTTCTGTGATCGTAGTACATTCTATTCTATGTAGTCTCTGTAAAATGTGAATCGATTGTACGTAGTACATTCTTTGTAGTTTGTGATCAATATTGTAATGTAATCAACGCAACGCATTGGTTGTTGGTTGGTGGATACTGGATAATAATTTAAATTATCATTTTGAGAAATTGAGAGCCCGTTTTTTTGCTAACTTTCTCGACTCCATTAAGGTTAGTACCTTTATTCTAATAATAATCGTAGTAATTTGTCAATTGCTTTGGTTAATAGATTCATTGATCATTGTCATTTGTCAATTAGTTGACTTCGATGCTACATTTTGGAATAACCTTTCATTTTAGATATAATGGAACTGTTAGATAGTATGAAAAAGTTAACTTTAAAATATTCGGAGGAAAGCAGTAAACAAAAGATTTTAAAGTCAGTATCTGCAGATATTGATGAAGTTGAAACTGAAATAGTATTAGCTGATTTTTCTGATAAAACATTACTGATTGTAACTCAGTATCAAAAAATTGGGACTATGTTAATGATTCAGAAGGATGAAGTAAATGGTCCTCTCGGCCCCAGTAATATTTATACAACAAAAGTTATTTTTGGTGCTACAGGAGAAGAACAGCAAGCAGCAGCAAGGCATTTAGCTGAAGCTATGCAGATTACAAAACCACTCTGTATCTTTTTAAGTCTTAAATCATATGACATAGAAACTGTTAAAGCCTGCAAGGACATTATTCTTGATATAAAACAAGATAATAATTAATAAGCATGTCTACTACTGCCACAGAAAAATTCAAAATCACAAGTAAATACTATGGTCAAATAGTTCTTGGTCCTCCTGGTGCTGGAAAAACAACATACTGCAATGAAATGTCAAAATTACTGAAAAAGCTTGGAAGAAAAATTGTGATTGTGAATTTAGATCCAGCTAACGATGGATTGACTTATAAACCAGATATAGACATAAGAAAAATAATAATTTTGGAGGAAGTAATGGATAAACATAACTTAGGTCCAAATGGGGCTTTAATATATTGCATGGAGTTTTTGGAAAAAAATATAGATTGGCTTTTGGATCAGATTGGAGGAGAGCACTCAACAAATTTCATATTTGACCTTCCAGGACAAGTAGAACTTTACAGTCATCATGATACTCTGAGCAACATTCTTTCAATATTAACAAATGTTTGCCACCTACAGTTTTGTGTTGTACATCTAGTAGACTCACATCACTGTTCTGATGCTGGAAAGTTTATTGCAGCCTTGACATTATCTTTAAATGCTATGTTAAAAATGGGTATGCCACACATCAACTTGCTTACTAAAGTGGACCTATTAAAAAAACATGCTGATAAATTGCAGTTTGGTATTGATTTTTACACTGAAGTGTTAGATTTAAACTATTTAGTAGAATGTTTAGATTCTGATCAGTTCACTGCAAAATATAAAAAGCTTAACAAAGCTCTAGTATCTGTTATAGAAGACTACAGCTTGGTTTCTTTTCAACTTGTTGATATGTTCAATGAAAAGAGTTTGGTTTCAGTAAAAAATTTAGTGGATAAGTCTAATGGTTATGTATTTAAAGCAGAAGAAGGAAGACACATTAACAGTATGTTAGCTTGTGCCATGGGAATGAATGATAACAATTCAGTACATTCTGGTATGATATAAATAAATCAATACATAAGAGTAACTGTTGTTTCATTCTACATATTATCATTCCTTTACTGTCTTAGCATAAGCAACACGAATCTTAAAAAATTTACTGACCTACCAACGCAGGAGGACCTGACTTGATCGGAATAATACGAAGGCATTTAGAAAATAAATTGGTCTGGTTCCATTTTTATTTAATATAATTTTATATCAATTACAATCGAAATTAATTTTTTTACATGGTAAACATTTTAACTGCATCTTTTACTCAGTCGCAACATGTTAGTACCTAATTGTGTAACTTTTACAAAATAGTATTGAATTTCCAAGCATTTA
Source organism: Noctuana lactifera (assembly GCA_018231305.1). NCBI lineage: Eukaryota > Metazoa > Arthropoda > Insecta > Lepidoptera > Hesperiidae > Noctuana > Noctuana lactifera. Next base: position 9,224 of record DWAV01000598.1, read on the forward strand.
AACTTTAACTAAAGTTAGATTAATAAATTTTAAAAATGCCAGGGTGGTTTGGCTGTATTTGAGAATCACATACTTTTAATATTTTAATTTATAAATCTCATACTTATCGATTTCGTTCAATTATACGCCAACAGATAGTATTAAGTTAATTTACTTATAAACTTGTAGCTTATAAACTGAATAGTATGACCACCACAGACAACACTAAACTACAGACTCGTACCAATAGATGGCGTTAGTGCATGAGCTTGTTCTCTGACTCCTTAACTAAATACAAACGTAAAAACAGACATCCACGACGAAATCAGTTTGCTCACATTACACTTATTACGATATGCGATCGAATTTTATATGATTTATGGAAAACAATTTATATGATTATTCTTATTCCGCGGGGAAGCTTGTATTGTAATTTAAATTTTACAATTTTTTTACTAAAAAATATTTATTCTTGATGCAATATGATGACTATATAATATTCTAGTCACGTTTAAGGGAGAACATTAATCCAGCTTAAGTTTTGTTTACTTTCTCTTACACATCTTTGTCTGGATTAACTTACGTACGAATTTATATTGTTTGATAACAAAAAACTAAAACTGGATATTTATATTTATGGCATATTCTTCTATTTCAGATGTCAGAACAGTTGCACAACCTTTACATACAACATAAAGAAACTGAAATAAAACTAGATCAACTTTTATGTGGAAGTAATAAACCATTGGAAGTGCAACTATTGCATCAATATAATAATATTAAAGATGCCACTCAAATTGTCATAAACCATATTGCAAATATTGAAGGGACAACTATTGCAGAAATTCACAAGCGTTTAAAACTGATTGAATGAAATAAAACACAATGTAATAATGGAACGTTTTATTTGAAGACAAATACAACTCTTTACAATTTAAATTCATCAATTTTTTTTTGCGTTCATGAACATAGTGATGAACATTTTCAAACTTTGACATATACTTATGCAGGTTTGTGTAGTTAAGTTATAAGTGTTTTCAAAAAAGCCACAGTTCCACGTTTGCTACTTCAAATACGAAAATGTAGGTAATATATTATGACAAGTATTTCTAATATACTTTAAATATTATGTTGACAATATTTAGTGACAATTGTAAGCAAACAAGTTTATAAAATGGAGTTAAGGTATCATACTGTTTAATAATCTAAAACTATAGTGAATAATAGATTTAAGAGAAAATAAATTCTACATCCTTTTCGGAATCACCGCTAACGTTATATTTTAAAATAGTGACAAAGTATATATTAAGCAGAAAATGATAGATACTCCAAAAGGCAACTTTATTCTTGAGTGTCTGGTTAAAATTGGATATAAATTGTGCCTTTCGGGAATACCTTTCTAATATAATTAAAATAGTACCTCCCACGACATAATACCAACCCTCTAACATGTTATATTTGAAGTTACACATAATTCTTAAACAAAACTCAAAATACAATGAAGTTAAAATTCTAAATGCTACACATCGTGTTTATTAATAAGCAAGCAATAATATAAGTGTTTACTTAAGAGCGTCGCAACGGCGACAGCTAGCTACATAGAGCGGGCGCTTGGCCGAGGCCCTCAACGGCACGTAGGGCCTTGTATTTCGAAGTCTGATGCATTTTATCTTTTTGCTTTATTTGGCAATCACATGAAGTGGCATAATCTAGCCCCTTTCATATTCACGATTACTTCTGATCATGTTCCATTGTTAAAATCAATTAATATGTTTCAGCCAGGGTTTAAGCGTTCCAAATTGTAAAGTCTTCATTTAGTTCCATTCTCTAGTGGTTTTGACTGTTTACATTTTGTTAGAACATTCATGTTATCCAAATGGAATGTAACTTAGTATGCGTTTTATTTTGACAGTTCTATACCACCGATCAAGTTTGTAGCAAGACTTTGTCTCGAATGTTTTTGTTAGTCATTCCAGCTAAATTTAAGTATAACAATATAACAAATTTACAAAAATACATATAAAGATGAACAACATTCGCAGATTTGATTTTCCTAAAATGCATATAAATATATCACTAACAAGTCTAAGATTGTCTATCGAAATAATACCCTATAGGATGTGGAAAATTTAATCCGCGAACGTTAGTTCAGTATTAATAATCGTCTATCGTTAGACTTAAACCTATGAGTTTCAGACTCGTTTCAGGCAGTCCCACAGACTAAATTTCAAGCACCAACCATCTTTCAATAAATGCAATTTCTATACTAATTTTACCATCCTCACTGCCCACTTATGTATGTTTGACATAAACATGGTCTTACCAAAATAGTGTTCAAAGATCCAAATTAGGATGATAATAACCACAATCCACACCCTGTGAGGGTTACAAACTGCTTTTACACATGATTAAAACATTAGTGTCTGCTTAAACAAATATAACTGTGATGTTTTAATACATCTTTTCAAAGTCATTAGGGTGAAGCAGTAAGTGAATTATTTTAGTTTGTACAGCTTTTTACATACTTAAGTATGGTGGTTATGTTGGTCATCTCATCTGAACGTTATTGTACAATCTTAAGGGTGTCAGTCAATATTGTTAAAACATGTGCAAAAGCAGTAATTTCCAACCAGACTTAAATTTAGTCAACATTCACTCAAACACACAATATTGCCTAAATATATACCAAGAAATCCTATAAACAAGTCTGAAGATGGTTGGTTTAGCCTGTGTAATCAAATGGTACTCAATATTTAACAACTGTTCAGCTAGTTCTACAGCATGCAACATTATCTAACATAAAATATATTGCTCCAATGACCTGCATTAGTTTCAACAAGATTACATAGACCAAACCAAGCTTAAAAATAAAAAATAATTTGGTAAAATGTAAATATACTCAGTAAATAAATAACACTGACTCAGTACTTCATATGCTAAACTAAACATATTTCTTACTAAGTCATCCCAACTTTAATTTAACATGACTTAACAATCAAAATGTTAATGTATTAATATATATATTTTCTAATTATCACGTGTCAATTTATTGTTGTTTTGAGGTACATATCTTTTTAAAAGATAGTATTGCACTACCTCAATTAAAGAGAAACACCGTTTGGATATTTTGATGTATGCACTAGACCTTAAAATAAGACATTAATTTTTTATAAATTATTATTATGTTTTTTTGTGCCATATTTCAAAATATCCAAACAGGTTCTTTACGTCTTAACAGGGATTGAAGCTTAAAATAGCTTCACTAACGTCACTTGTCTTTAATATTATAATTAATTGACCACTAAAAAAGTGTCAATTAAGTTAATATAAAATCAGTCTCAATATAGAGAAGTCTTTAAGATGTTGAGGCACGTATACATTAACAAGGTGCATCCACCAAACCGTAAAGTAAATGCACTATGTCGGAAATGGTTTTTAAAACGTTATTATTGTTCTTTATGCAACTTTACAGAAATACGTGCTATATGAGTTTAAATCCATTGTATGCTTTCTTCAGGATGTTGTAGCAAAGAGTATTTATTGCAATTATAGAAATTCAATAACAAAACAGCATCTTTAACATTAAATACAACAACCAAATGAAACATGTATTGTGTGCATACACATAATAAAAGATAAGAGCTTTCCCCAACACTGACTTTAAATAAGTCAAACAAATTTTTTTAATAAATTAAAATAGATAATAAGAAAAACAACAAAGTTAGTACAACAAAATAAATGTACCATTTTACCTTTGGGTAGTTTTAAGCACTTTAGTTAGAAACTGGGGCGTCACCTTGACCAATGTGCTCCTTCTCACAAATATGACTAAGCTCCGCCACCTAGAATAGGATTAATTAAGTGCTTTAAGTTTTACAATAATACACAACGCAGAAGATTTTTAACTAAAATGAAAAACGACGATATGAACTACATGAGGAAAGCTGTATTTTGTATGGTCCTGTTGTTTATTTGTCGTGTAGTGACAAGTGTCGCAAGTTATTCTGCAGTCACCTTGTTCTTATCGAGAGGGCCATTGGCCTCCAATGATTGAGCTACATCAGTCTTCTGGTTTGTGTTCTTCTTTTTTCCTTTTGCGACATTTTTCTTCACGTTTTTACCACCTTTCATTTTCTGAGGCTGAGCTCCTATAAATAAAACATATCATATATCATATACAAAATATATAATATATTTTATAAGGCTTGCGGCCAGTGCATATGATTTCCTCAACAATCATTCTAGTATTATAGTGGGTAATGGATTAAGAAAACTTCAATTTATACAATTTGATAGAAAACTGAAATAAATATGAGTTCCCAAATCAAAACCCACATAAGTCTAGGATAATAAATTCAGTTGTGAGGGGTTGTAGTGAAATCATATGTGCCGGCTCTTCTTACTATAAATAAAAAAATAAAATTAGTGATGGTGGTGGTGTCGATAAATATTATTATGTTAACATACCATCAACTTCATTTTCTGCCACCACATTATCTTCAACTGGGCTACCTTCCTCCACCTGAGCGTTGACATCCTCAGGTCTCACAGTTTTTCTACAGAAAAAAAAACACAAGTGTGTTATAAAAGGGGACATAAATTTCAAGCCCTATACTCGTTTGAAATTACATAAGTTTATGCTACTAATACACTTATAAAACACCTCTTTAGAATACTTGACTGTTATACACTTTACATTACTTAATTTTTTACAGTTTTATATAATATGTCTAGCGTAACAGGTTTGATTTTCGTAGTTTTGTAGCTGAAACGACTTTCGAATCCCGACGTAATTAAGTTTTGTATGAGTGAGATTGAGTGTACCCGTTGAGCGTGAGCGTGGCGGGTTTGACGGGTTCATCGGCATCGCGACGCGTGCGTCGAGGCGCGCGCGCACCCCGCGCCGCCGCACCGCGACCTCCGCGCCCGCGCGCCCTGCCACCGCGCCAGCCGCGCCCACCGTACGCGTTGCGCGGCGGCGGCGTGTAGCCGACGTAGCTCACCTGACAATACAAGCCATTTTCAAACACTCGTCTAAAAAGAAAATCTACGCACATAAACAAATAATATCGTATTTGTGTCCTACGTGTGTGTGTGTGTGCGTGCGTATGTGTGTGTCGTGTACACACACACACACTCGTACAATAAAACAAAAACATAAAGACTGTCTAACGCTTTTTAATAACATTAGTTTTGAAAAAAAAAAACTATTAGTCCAGTTTTGAAGGCGAAAACAGGCGACTACGAAATGCTGTTTGGGGCAACTTTATGAAGTGGTTATCGGTCCATTTGGCTCTTTTTTGATTTAAAAGAAGGGGCTCACTTCCAGCTTGCAGCGAAACACATATATTTAAATATCTATTCAGCAATCAATCAATATCAGCATGTTCAAACACTCTTTAGTAATTAAACATTTCGAGAGTATCACTACATATGAATTATAACACAACCAGCCGTGTATTTTTCCGGGAGTGGCCGACTAATTTCGAACATTACCGAAGTTCTTCCTTATGAGCTTCCGTCGGTCACAGTGGCTCTTTAATTGTATATTGTAGATATAAATAAGTGTGGTGTTACCTGAGGATAGCGAGTGGTGCGTGCGGGGTAGCTGCCGCCGCCCCATTGACCGACGACGACGCCGGCGATCTCGAGGCGTGCGCCGCGGCCGCGCCCGCGCCCCGCCCAGCCCAGCTGCTCGCCGACCACGCCCACCAGAGGCAGCGGTGGCATCGCGAATTCCACCTCCAAGCCCTCCAAGATCGCCTTTCGCATTCGTTCCACCTAACGTATCCAAACACTAAATTAAATTAAGACATAGATGTTTTAAATCATAAATTAATATAAGGTTTTAGTAGTCCTAACTTAGAAACCTTGCCTCTGGGCTCCATCCATGCTGATTCTGATTTACTAGCGTCCATAACAAAGAATAAATGATAACATGTTGTTTGTACGTGTTACCTTGACGACAGTGTCGAGATGGTTGTCGCAGAGCTGCGCGAGGTGTTTGCAGTGCGCGGCGCGGTGCAGATTGCGCTGCAGCAGCTTGCCGTCGAAGTAGAGCCAGGGCGCGGCCACCAGCCACGGCACGGGCGCGCCGCACGCGTCGTTGGCCAGCAGCGCCGCCTCCGCGCCTGCCATCACCAGTGCGCCCAGCTGAACGCCGCGCGAGCTGATGCCGCTCACCTGCGACACGCCCTGCGCATTACGTGCTACTTAGCCCCACTGTTGGCCATAGACTTCCTCTCTAATGTAACAAGTGTTTAGACCGTAGTTCGCCATGCTGCCAAGTGCAGTGCTTTTCGCTTCAGATTTATGGAGAATTCTCAAGAATGCAGGTTGTTGTGCACATTTTCCTTCCACATAGTGACAATTAATTCATTATGCTTTAATTTCATAAGCAATTTATTGTCATTAGCTGTAATGGTGAAGGAAAAAATTGTGACAAAACCTGCATGTCCGAGAGTTTAAAAATTCTCAAAAGGCATGTGAAGTTCAGCAACCTATATTTGGTCACTATGGTCACTTGGTGGACTATGGCCTTAATCTTTTTCATATTTGAGAGGAGACACCATGTCCAGCAGTGGGATTGCGATGGTTTGATGATGTTGACATACACAATATTATTATTAAATTAAAAGATTTGCCTTTCAAGACTGGCAATGCCTGTTCAAATTTAAAAAAAAAGAGAAGTATTCACTTTGTTAATTTTTGACAGCTAATAATTAAAAGTACCCTATAGACATCCGATATCCTATTACAGGATTAAATTAGTTTATTTAATAACCCAAAGACATTAAATTAATGTATAAATGTAATATATTAAAAAGGTTCTATATAAATATTAATGTTTTCGGGAAACAATTTGATCACTTCTAATAATAACAATCAATACTGTTATTCTTCATAACATCTTAAAAACTTACAGTCATTTCTTGTAAATGCAGCGCATTCATGAGATCATTCGAGAAAGCTGTAGCCAAAAAAGCATCCAATTCTTGTCGTCTTAAAATTTGGATTTGAGATGTCATGATAAATCTAGAAAAAAAATAACGCTCATAATGAAAAAAAGCTCTTAAATACAATTAAGTAATGAGACTCAAATACACAATAAAATTATAGTATAATATGTACGTGTTTCTTATTACCTGAGAACGGCAGCCAATATCAGCAAATGTTGTGGTACATAAGTAGTATTCAGCATCAATGGAGTGTCAGAACGCATACAAGATAAAAATGCCCGCATTCGACGGCACTTATCGTCTTGGGCAGTTCTGAAAAATGATTTCAATTATGTCCTATTTTCATATGATAACCATATTTATACAAGACTTTATACAAGCCCACTAAACACATTTCACAAATAGTGTTTTTCTGTGTGTCAATATTATCTCTTTACTTCTATTACCTGCCAAAACTATTTAAGTCATCCTTTTCTTTCACTACAACACGCCCTACAATGACATAAGTTTTTAAGGGTGTGTTAGTAATCTAAATAAGTATTATCAAACAGGGGATATATTTGCAATTTTAGATTAAAAAATCCAGCTTTATGGAAGATTTTAGCGAAACATTCATTCTGCTTTTGCAGTTTTATATTTTAAACACAAAAAAACCTCTCACCCAAACCAAAGTCTCTGCACTGTTGGTACAGGCCAATCGAGCACAACTCCTGGCACAATTTCAGAGCTCTTTCCTGGATTTACGCGCGAATATATCCATTCTGCTACTTGCACTGTGCATGGGCGTTCGTGGTTGAATGACGAGCTAGATGATCCTTCTTCTATAAAAGAAATGAACATAAAATAGACTAATCTTTTATATAGTCACTGGCAAGAGTCGTAAGCACATATATAATAGTACAGTATACATTCGGCAAAATTATGTAGTATATTTTTTATTTCAATAATTTAAAACGCTAACTTTTAAATAGATATTTTAAGAAACAAAATTATAATATACAAAACTTTAACATCGATACAGTTACCCTATAAACAATCTGGTTACAATTATATTTAAAGGTTTTTATTGGTCAGAAGGAAGAGGCGATATGCCACGACTCGTGCCGATTATATTAGGAAAACAGTGTCACATACGAAAAAAGTTACCTTTAGCCCTTTGAGACATAAAACGATGATGATGCATATTGTACAGTATAGCATATACATTTTGTCTGATAGGTCTAAAGAAATGATGAATGGAAGGGATTTCGCGGTGACTGTCATCTTCCATTAATACGGGCAGCGTAATCTGACGATGCGTAAGGACTGACAGCATCTGAGGATGCATGAGACCACGCGTGTGTCGTTCAGCGCAAGTACGCAGTACCTCCGCAGGGGCGGGAGGACAGTTGTCATCACTGTGGATTTGCTTGCTTGTACTTGGCATACCCTGAAATCAATAAATTGAAATTTATTGGTGAATTTAACGAACATACACTTTTCTTTTTTAAACAAAGAGAACAAGTTCCTTAGTTTAGAAAAGAAAACTTTAAAAGAATCCAGTAGCTTAAAGAGAGCTACATTACGAATACGATACGCGCTGTAATATCTTAATGTGGCCCAGTGACACGGTTGGGCAAATCAACAAATATAATTGATCAAATCGATCTGCTATGGGCACATCATAATATAAACGAACAAGAAATGCCAGCTTAATATTATGATGTGCCCAAGAACATACTGATACACTCAGTTCAACTATAGGTCCACAACATTTATATTCCAAACAAATAAATGTTTTCTACGACATTGAAATTATTGTCATCGTTAATATTACCATTACTGTACACAAATTCAGATTTTATTATCACTATACCAAAGCATTAAGACCATTATGTAACTGCTCACTTTGTCGTCAATTTTTAAAGCTAAGCCAAGATTAGGATAATCAGACCTCTTTATATGTAGGTTTC
>DWAV01000599.1:0-18108 GCA_018231305.1 Noctuana lactifera
CCGAGAAGTAGTATACGGGCGTTCGCGCTCGGCTCGCAACCTATGTCTGCCGCCGCCGATGCGCCGCCTGGACGCCGTTAGAATGAAGTACCACTATTGTTGCATTTGGAACAAGGAGATAGTGTTCAATTCACAAAAACTTGTCAAGAGACGTTAGGGTGCTGTGACCACTGCATCTGGACTCCCCGACGACTATCGCTCGCATACGAGAATCACCATTTACGCACTACCACTGCCCATATAATCGTATATTATAATATATCTTTAAGACTCTATTGTAGAGATAAGCACTTAGAGGACCTATATTGTAAGACACAAAAGACTTCATGATGGCTCTTGCAGATCTGTATGCCGGTACGTAGTTCCTAAGTTCTTTCCAAGTTGAATTTTGTTAGTTGATATTGGTTCAGATTGATTTGATTCTTTATAAGGTTATGTTTGTAGAAAGGCTCAACCAAGGCCTCCATGCTCTAGTTCCTGTTTATGTTCTTAATAAGTTTGACGATTGTTGTTTATTGTTATGTCCTTAAATCTTGAGAACTGAGTTTTAAATCTACTAAAACAGGTTATGAAAGGGACTTTATTACGCACTAAACAAGTTTTGATTTTTGCTATTTATGGTTAATTGAAGCAGAACCTTGTTTCGACACACTCAGAGATAAGGTCTGTAGTATAAAATATATTCATAAGATCATTCTGCGTTGGTAAGTATAATGTATTATTTGTGTTGCAAATTCAAGCTGACATAGAATGGAAGTTATTACCATTAAGTATATCATTGCATAAAGTTTGTTATTTATTGATCAATGTACACGATGTTGAATAGTTACGCAGTGGTTCAAGTTACGCTTGATAGCGTATTGTCATCGGCCAATTTATCTGGTGTGAGGTCAGTGACTCTTTACATATTAAATGATATATACTCTTAGAACCAATTATAATTTTGGCCAATGATCTATTGTTTATAACATATTTATTTCATATTACACGTCTCAACCGTTTGTTTTGGTTTTGGAATAAGATCTTTCGACACTTGTACTGCGTTAACAGATAAACCAGTTGGCGCATAAGGCGACCTCGCTTGCAGCGCTTTCAATAATTAAAATAAAACGACTTATTGATAACTTGTTGCCATTCCGGCGCATTAACACATATTGTGACTTGGCATTTCACGAACAAACTATCGGAGTCGGTACACTAAATACTAGGGAACCAGGGAGCAATGTTTGTAAAATTTCAAATAGCTCTGCAATGCTTTTTGAGCCTGACTTGTGGCAGGAGATGGAGCATGCAGATGGCCTGCATGCTCAATATTCTCATTTCCAACTATTATAATATGTAGGTATTAAATGTTTTCTGTTGTACCGTTCTGGAAAGTTCTGTTTATAATAATATTATTATAACAAGCATTGCCTTAACTCTTATCAAGAAACATTTCTATAACGTTTCTTTCATTTATATTTCATTTTTCTATCCTTTTAATAACGTTATCTTCATATTAGGTAAACATTTCTATTAGGACGAATTACTAGAACTATTGTATTATTTTAAATATTAAGTTAGTTTTTTATATAATAATCATATGCCGACTCATACTTTACTTACTTCGTATTTGGAATATTTTAAAACCTATAAGTTTACGCGCTAATGCAATTATCTGCTTATTACCATCTTTTATGATAATCATAGCCAGTTTTTAATATTTGCACTGGGTATTGTTTATAAATACCTACAAATTTACTCAACAAATATGTCATTAGTTTTTTTTCTTACATAATAATATGTAAAATAAGAAATGTAGGTATATAAAAAAACCCATCCCAACAATAAGTTTATTTTTAAAGTCAAACAGGTTACTTTACACGGTCCACAGACAAGTCAGCGCAAAGTTTTTGAACTGATCAAAATCCAAGAAAATACTAAGGTCATTTTGTGAATTGTGATATTGTTATCAAGTGGCATAGAGGGCACAATGGGCTGGGTAGATTGCAAGTTTATCTGGGGTCAAGATTTGCTATTAAATTTATCTCACCTTGTACACGTCTTATTAATATTTATTTATGTATAAAATAACTTCACAGAAAATACCCTAGGTACGTGACACTCCAAATTCAAAATTTAGTCCCCTTTGACTTATTGACCAAGGGAAAGTACCTATACGCCGTAAATTAAAAATAAATATTTTTTTTAAACTAAGGGTTTATTTCTATGTATGTATATAATAATTTATATTAATGCAGTACTGCACTGCATATACTTATTTACACTACTATACTTATACATATTATTATGTATAATATAGATTAATATTCACTAAAAAATTTATAGTAAGTTAGTACTTGACGTACTTAACTGAATATTTATACAACATACAGTATACTTGCAAGCGTATATCAACAAAAACAAATCGTACTTATTACTTTGATGATAGTGAGCTAATACTGACTAAATTCAAAGTGCCGAGACGCATTGTTTGTCAATTACATTCAATTGAATATCTTGTGCGTCGCTCACTGCCGACTTTATTAGTTGTATTACTTTCAATAAAAATGTACTGATAAATCGGTGTCAAATGTTGTTAGATGATTACTTGCACATTAACTAAAGGAGATAGATTGTATAATTATCCTTATAGCAGTTATGTTTCAAAAATTTATTAAAATCCCTTTTTAAAGGTTTCTAAAGTTTACATTTAATTAAAGTTAGCTGAATTTTTATTTACATTCTAGTATATAGTAGGTTCGTCAAGTATAAGGTTGAATCGACGGTATTGTAGATGGACATAAATCTTTTTACAATCAACAATCTACAATAATAACAGAAGCATTTACAATTCAATATCTTTAAGAACAAAGCAATCGTGGGTTAAGTTTTTTGCATTATCGATTAGCGTGCAACATGAGACAGTGTTTATTTAGTTCATGGTGTATTTATGAGGTTTTCGGTTAAGGTTAGAGGTAGTTCGATTATTAAAATATGATAAATACCTCCGTATTACTTCACTTCACTGCAGTTGATTTAATATCCAATTTATGAAATATCTTGGAGATTTCATCATTAATTCAATTTTGCAGTCTTGCTGTCTTAAGTCTTGATAAGCAGTTTCAAACGTTCATTTCTTCATTCTTTCATTATTTTTTACGTAATTTTTTCTATATTCTACAATTATTTTACTTGTACGCAGTGGATAATTTCTAATTGTTCCACTTGTATTAATATCAATTTAAACTTACTGGCAAGTAAAAAATCTGCCCTTAATTAGAATAATAATATATGTAGTTAAATTACTCTAGAAGGTAACAGTACATCTGACTAACCTGTTCCCCACAGATCTAGAAAAAACACAGTTTTGCGCCAGACTCGACTGTCTTAAATTTATAAAAATTAAATTTTTCTTACTCTTATTACACAAGAGAGCTTCAGTTTCTATATCCATTCGAATAATATTAAAAATAACTTACAGATTTCTTTCCCTTTTCAGAAAACATTTTCTCCAACTGGCTGGAGGAAAAAGTCGAGCTTCCAATATTTGAAAACATCTCTCAAGTACCGGAGCGTGTAGAATTGCCGCAATCAGTGCCGGTCCTAGAGCCGGCAGCCGCCCCCTACTCGCATACCGTGCCGCAGCCGACCGAAGAGCTACTGCGAGAGTTCGAAACGGTTTACGGTGTCGTCGAACTCACGCATTTGACTCCGCCGCAGAGTCCGCCTGGACCCGCTACACAGCTGCTCCTGAGCTATGCGCAGCAAGCGCAGTGCGCTCCGCTCGCTACGGCCCCCGTTGCTCACGCTCCGGAGCCGCTCCAGCAACAGTGGACCCTAGACCCGACAGCCACCATCTTAACCGACTATGACTGCAATTCTCAAGCACTTGAAGAGCTAGTGAGGAACCGTGCCGCCCAGCTCGCCTCCCCGCAGCCATCCGGAGGCAGCGGATCCCCGTCGCCGCATTCTTCCCCGCCCTCCTCACCGCACTCCTCCTCTGCGGATGAGGACTGGACGGTACCCTCTCGGTCGAAGCCATACTCACGTTCCACTGACGATCGTCGTTCCCGTAAAAAGGAACAGAACAAGAACGCGGCGACACGTTACCGCCAGAAGAAGAAGGCTGAGATTGAAGTGCTTCTGAGCGAAGAGCACTCTCTGCGCCAGCGTCACACGGAGCTCGGCGACAAGTGCGCCGACTTGCAGCGCGAGATCCGCTATCTAAAGGGACTCATGCGCGATCTATTCAAGGCTAAGGGCCTAATAAAGTAGAACGATCACTACTCCATCTAAAGCGAAAGAAATTATTCTTACTGCGTGTCCTGTCGCGTGGTTTTAAGAAATATCCAAAAAGAAATGACGAGTCTTTTTATATTGATGACACAAATTATAATTCAATTTATATTTTCAATGTTTATTTAGTTTAGTCTTATTAGGATCTAACATCGAGCAGCATAACTCACAAGATCAACTGTCGAGGGAAAATATGCAACACCTAACAACTAGTGGCGCTATTCTCTCATCAAATCATAATCATTCATCATTTCATCATCATGAGGAAAGGTTGCATTCATTGTTATGAAAATATGAATTTTAAATACTTATAATGTAGGTACCTACTTCAAAATGTTTTATTTACAATGAAATTATTTTTGTAATATAATTATTCGACCAGCAGTTCTATTTTCATACAATATATGGAATGCGACGGCGGATATGGTTGTTTTATTTCTTAACTAGCTTATTTCCGATAGGATGGAAATCATATTCTATTTGGAATTTTTGAAACACATGTAAAAATGCCTTTACACCGATATATTATGTATTACACCGACCTATGTATTCCGAAAAACCTGTTTGTGTTTTATTATGAAGTCTTCGACATTTTTATTCTCATGTAAGTTTTTACTTCCTTTTTATCATATTAGGGGATTATGAGTCCCCGTTCAAAAAATCTATAAAGTATTTATTAATTAGTTAGAAAGTAAAGATATAAGTAACTAAAACTGACTAAACTTAATTTTTCTCTCTTCGTAAAGTAATCTCAAGCGACGATTTTTCAAAAATCCTTAAAGTTGCGCTCTTTTCGCGTTGTATTTAATATTTATAATATACTGGCGACCCACCCCGGCTTCGCACGGGTGCAAACTAAATACATAACAGAAAAACAACGTTTATACCTACATATAAACCTCTTCAATCACTATCTATTAAAAAACCGCATTAAATTCCATTGTGTACTTTTAAAAGATTTAAGCATACATAGGTATATAGAGACAGAAAGCGACTTTGTTTTATACTATGTAGTGATGTATATCTAAAATTCTAGATTTTAAGATTCATTGTTATGAACCTTTGCGTCCAATATCTTCAAAGATCTAAGACGCAGTTTCTGCATGTAAATAGAATTATAAATAATTTATAACAATTCATAGAATTTATAGAACAAGATTTATAATGAACGTCAGACGCGATATCTCGATATATTCCCGTCAATAAGGAAAACTTGGAATAACAAGAGTGAGATAAGACGAGTAATAAGTATGCATATTACGTTTCTACTAATGGCATGAGGACAGGGACGAGCCCCCTACCCTTGGAATTCGCCTCCCGAATGTTATGAATGTATTAGGTACGCTGAGATGGCACAGAGGAATTTTCATGGATGCCGCTTGTGGCTTGAAGGCCACTCTTAGACCTTGCTGGGAGGGTGTGGGACTAATACGTTGAAAGTAATTAAAATATAGGTAAGCAATTTCTGATGTTTGATGGCTTTTTGAGGCGCTTCAAATATTTCTACGTAGGTATGTGTTAAACTTGCGATTGCGAACTGTAGCTTTACCTAAGTTTCATTACCTACTAGTTTCACCAAAACATCGGTAAAACTAGAATTTCTACATTCGCTGGATTCCACCATCGTATTCAATCAATATCAATTTCATATTTAAACCCCATATTTACTTATAATTGATAAAAGTAGTTTATACATAACTGTTATCAGTGAGCAGTAGCCATGTATTTATGTAGGTACCTAATTTATCAGATACAAAGGTCAGCTAGAAAATGAAAATTTAATAAGCCAAATTTAATGCTGCACTGATAGTTATGCTGGCGGGCTTCGCATGTAAATATAAATTGTGTGTATAAAAGCTTACACGATAACCCGTTCTTATTATTAATAAAATATATTTCATGACCAACTACGTATGTAGAGTAGACATAGTAGGTACGATTTAATTATGTCTAGTAAGTACAATATTATTAGTAGGTAGGTTTTATTGTCACACAGATATCACGTGTATTTCTTTAAGTCAAAAATAATGATCGGAAATAACTTTATATAGTGCAGTGGTTTTTAATGGGGATTTGCCTTTTTAAGTGACTGGATATTTTTAATAAAGGCGGTGAAAAACATTAAACCTATAATATGTAAACTTGTAGAGAGAAATTATGTTCCTGTGTAAGCTCAAGTAAGCGACCTTTCCTGGACGGTTCTAAGAACCTTGTAACTTACTGCTTACCTCGTCAATTTGTTTTTAACTCTGCAAAAAGATGGGTGCCTTAAGTTTGACGTGACGTGTGTGTCTATCCAAAAATGAACTGATTTGATGCAGTTATTCTTAGTTATTATTTAATAAAATCAGCTCTTTTCTCAATGATAATGTTCATTGTTTCATGCTTGCAAAATCACTTAATTTTAAGTTGTCACGTCAGCGCAGCGCATTACATCTGAATCAAGCCTCACTTATGACCTAAGTAAGTACTTCGTAGGTATATTATGAGGTCGTACGTGGGTAGATGACTTGCTATTCCTGAGAGTTAAGATAGACGCCTCATTTATTATCTGGTTGGTATAATACAATATACTGTAATGAATGATGACTGAATGTTTTTGAATGTAATAGGTACCTACTAGACGACACATGAAAGTAATAAAATACTGATTACCACAGAACACATTACCGCTATTAAGATCTGCAAGTAATCACTGCGGCACACAGATATCTACAAAGTGTATAGAAGTAATCAATAAAAATAATAAGAAAAAGAATGTCTTACTAATACTTTTTATGAAGCATACTTACCTCTTGGGTATGTTAATTGTTTTACAGTGGAGTAGGTACCTGCAAACACACAAAGACTGCCACAGTGCTACCAGACCTACAATTTTGCAATGGCTATCCTTTCACTGATAACGGCGATAGACAATGGGGGTAGTTGCAATTTTATTATGTTTAGGGCGTTTCGCTTGATTGGTTTACTGGTTAGTTTCAGGAGCAGGACGTGCCTGGCGCTTAATTGTGCGGATTATTGTGGATCTCTCCGGCGGAGGTGCGGTCGCGGAGACCCACATCTGACTATTGATTACTTGAAACCGGTGTGTTGTTTAGAAAAAAAAAGAGTTACATTTTTTAAATATTACTTCGGTATTGGTTAGACCAAGTCACTCACATTTTTTTTAATGACACGTTAAATCGAAATGCTTTCTTCGATAGCTTATACCTACTTGAAGAATGATTTACCTATTTATTGAAAAAATTTTGTGCGGATTATTGTGGATCTCTCCGACGGAGGTGCGGTTAGTTGTAGAGCCATGTTATAGTTCCCTGTTAACACTTACGTAAGCAAATAAGCAAGCTTGCAAAGGAAGCAGGGTCCTCCTGCTTGCTTCAGGTCACGTGGCCTGGCAGGACACCTCTCAGTTATTCGGACAGTTAGTTCGAACATTACCTAAATCAACGCTTGCTTTGTAGTCAGGTATTTTTTGAAAAGAAGTAGGTACTTACTACATCTAAATCTCCTTGTATGTAGTTATTTGGTTCCCTTAATATAATTAATCATTAGGGCACGTAAATATGAGTACACGTATATGCTTTCTTTGAGAAATAAATAATACGCCTAGACCTTAATCTTAAGTTGGGGCAAATCACATTGACTTTTTGCTCAATCACGCTTCTCGTAAATACATTTTCAATTCCTAATAATGAGGGCGAGATTAGGTATAAGTACTTAATTCGACGTGTTTCTAAACCCAAAAACAAAATATTGATTAAATAAATATGAACATCTCCATCATTCGGTAATAATATCTATTAATCAAGTCCCAGTTGTATTTTTAATTCATATCGATGCAATTAAAAAAACTATTAATCATTAGTCTCTCTTGTAGGTATTTTTATTTCATTTCGATGCAATATAAAAAACGATGTCTCTTTAGTAAACGTGTTCTAGGATATCAAATTATGCAAATAAAGTAAAATTTAGCACGATCCAACTTTTTGTGATGCTAAGCATTTTATGGTTTGTGTGGGGGGTGACGTCGTGCGGCAGTGTTATCCTACAAATAGAGGCGCGCACGGTTGCAACGCGCAATCGATACCCTATGCTTCGAGGATCCTCTGGGGCGAGGTGTTTATTTTGGCTTTTTAGATAATAATGATGTGTTGGTTGTTGTTGTTTTGAATAAAATAGGCACAATTCATTTATCATCAGTCATCAGTGCAGGTGTTCACGATCAAACGCAAGATAAACAAAAAAGAAATTACTGTCTGCTGTCTATTCTCTGTATTGTCTACTGAACCTAATTTGAAATTTCGTTCCGTCTCTGGGTTGGACAAACGAAATATTGGGAGGAAACCAGCATGTCTCCATAACATTTTCAAAAGTTGAGGTTTACCAACCTGATCTTGACCTGAGTGGTGTATTATGGTTTAAACTTTAAATCCTTCTCTTATTCAAATAACAATATTTTATTATCTATGTAGGTAGGCACTCTTAATGAAAGTGAAATAAATCGAACGGTTCTTCAAATAAGGTCTGTCTTATCATGATCTTAAGCTTATGGGGCAAACATTGTTTGAATCGGTATAAAAATCAAACAGAATTAGAGACTTTTCGACTTATTTCTGTCACCAGCGGCCTCCAGCTAAGAGTAGACTCGATGTGAAGGCCAAGATTTTTAATAAGTAACATTGCATAAGGGAATATTGTTATATTGGTGGTTTGGTATTGGGAAACATCTTTGCGCTATCTAAAACAATGGCCTGGAATTTGATGGGATTAACTGTTAGGTAGGTATACCGTAGAGAGAGATGGCCAGTTACTTACAGCCATGATATTGGTATTCAGCAAATAATAACCAAATGAATAGAAAAACAACAAGTGTGATTGAGTAAAATTATTGCTAATAGTTGTTCCTTTGCAGAACTATTGCCCTATCGACCATGTCAGGACCTAATGATAGTCTTGGAGGTGACTAACGGAAGTCAGTTACGAATATTCGTAATCGAAATGCGAATACAGAAATTTGTTACCATAATTTGTCATAAAAATCTCGACCTTCACCTCATTTCAGTGGGTTGGAGTTGGTCGGAGTGCGAATCTCGACAAGTTCTTGGCAATTTTTTCAATTTGTATTTCTATATTGACTGTATTATTTCATTAATTGAAAATGAACTATTTACAATTACGTTTCATATTCCGGTCACCTCTATTCTCCCTTGTACCGCTATATTAGTCCTGCGCCCCGTGTCCCAGTTATTTATAAGTCAAGGTGAGCGCCCCCATCACATCAGATTTTGCTAATCGAGAACTTAATACGATATTATAGAATAGGATTTTGAATACATTCAATATCTACTATATTGAAAGAGAAGTACTTGCAAAAACAAAAAATACTGTTAAATAAAATAATTGGCAAATGTGCCATGAAATAACGTAATGAACTCTACCATATATTATACTGTAAGGCTTTGAAGTAGCTATACTTTCTTTGAATATCTTTGGATTTAAGAAAGGTGAAAGGTAGAAATTTGAATGTAGGTACCCCTAGATAGGTAAGGACGCTGCAAAGTGAAGGACCCGTGATATTGGTGAGCGGATGCGGGGTGGGGTTCTCAGGGCGGGCGCGGGGCGCGACGCGGGACGGAATTGGCAGGCGCAGGGCGGCGGGTGGCACGTAACAAGTGAAGCGGCCCCGGGAGCAACAGTCTGCCGCAGCCCGGCCACGCGGCTTCACACGCCACAACAAGTGTCGCGCCACGCACCAGATCGCGCACCTTGCGTAAGTAACACCTTACGAATTTCATTGCTTATTTTCCAGTCCGGTAAACGAGCCTATTTAATCCCGCGCGGTCATTTCCCGCCCGCGCTCGCGCCGTCTCCGCGCGCCCAGCGGCGCCCGCCGCTCTGCCCGCCCGCCGTAGCGGCTACCGGCCGTGAACATCGCACCATTTGATGGATGTCTATGCTTTCAATACAATGACGTACCTGTTGAATGAGTGTCAAGATATGTGACTGTCTTTATTACTTACACACCCCATTTCGAAAAGCTCTACTACGGCCCTTTGTATATTTTTACCTTCTGTATTAGCATATAAACGAAATGGCGTAGACTGAAGCGCGGGCGTCACTATTCTCGTACGTACCTACAGGTACTCTTTCTACCGACTTTATTGGTAATTAATATAATTATAGCTAAATTTACTTACATAGATTTTACTTACTTCCATATAATAACGTATAGATATAAGTATTTTACCGAGAAAGGAACAAGGTCTAATAGATTCTGTAAATTAGGCGGAGTTTATCTGTATTCACACCAAATTTTGCCATAATGCATGAAATTTACTGTATGCTGCTTTGTGTAACGGACAAAATATTATTATAAATGTTGCATAGGTATAGGTACCTATGGGTATAGGTACCTATCGATATATACGGTATATACGGAACATTAATTCATTTTGTGCACAATATCTAGGTATAAGATAATTAAGTACCTATGTCAATAATATGTCGGCAAAAGAATTGGTAAATATTAGCACCAAAATTCTATTTGGTGAAGACAGGTTATAAGTACCTACTAATATGCTTTAATGTTTTATACATAAGCATAAAAAAACGGTCACATTTTGGTTTGTAAATTTAATATTTTTTTTTGTACTCTAAGGTAAGTACTTTCAGTATGTACATTTTGGCAATAGGTTCTTGAACAGTTCTTAGACGTTGATGGGAGCCCTTGGGTTACAGTGACCATTTAACATCAATATGGCCTGTATTCTCGTTTGTTACTCACTCACTTACGATTAAAAACACGACAAACAGATTTTCTAAAGTACCTATGTGTCTTAGTAAGTTCGCCTTTTCTAATTTAAAAACAAATTCGTATCCGTATACTGATTCTTATAATGATTTCAAGTAGGTATAGTATTTATTTTCATTGTTTCATTGGAGTTGAGTGATTTTATGATTATTTTTCTTTCATACCTTTAAGGGATTAGGACTGTAATTCTTGATAAGTGACTAGCCGCCAGAATAGCGTTTACACGTTATTCTCGAGTCAAGAATAACGTGTAAGAAATTATTAAATAAATAAAATAAATAAATATAGATGATATCTACTAGCATAGAGGGAATGGTTCAAAGTGCTGTTACTCTTTAATGTAGAACATAAACTAATTTGCCGCTCCACCGGTACACCTGCGACTCTTTTACGCCATTCTTTGATGCTATTCTGTGGAGACACGTACTCGTATAGTACCTACGTAAGATAAAAAATTATTATTACAATGTTGGTGTTTATTTTTACCAGCTTACTGGTTCCCTTTGTAGGTACTTGTCATGCATTTGCATGAAATGCATTTCCATTGTTATGTTCAGTGCTCACGTTGTTGAAACACCGAAAACTTATCTAGGTGTGGTTATAGAGCTACGAGTAAGAGCAGTGATGGTCTTGTGTTTGAATTTCGAGGATTCCGGGATCGATCACCAGAACGCCTTTAGATGAGTATCTAACCACAAGCGTGGCGTTTAGAAGATTCTAGTCGAACAGCTCACCTCAACATAGCTATAAATAAGCTCTTCAAAGCAGTGTTCTGATTGTCCATGAAACCTTAAGGTTCGTTAGACATATTTTTATCTAAACCTCCACATTGCTGTTAGCAAAGGGATTTTAAACGTTCAGCATGAAAATACAACAGAAAAGCTTAATGAGGTAGATGAAGACATTATTTATTTCATGGATCCGGAGAGGTTTAAAACCACCCGGGAGAGTTGAGCGGGGAACGCATCTATCATGCATAATGAAAGCCTGTATGAATTTAAATTTCATATGTGGTATTACCGCAGGTACCTGGAATCGCTCAAAGGCCACTCAAGGCCTTCTTATCTTTTTGCAACCTCCCTAAAATAATGTAAGAGTTATTTTATTATGACTCTAGTTTTTACTATTCTTTATTCAGGTGTATCTTATTGTTTAATTATACTTTATTTAACAAAAATAAGATCACTTACTACTATAGTTCACTTTAAATCATGGAAGGTTTCTGTATTCCGATCTCGTCCGATTTGTTTGTGCCGTTTGAATACGGGTTAGAGGAGAATTTTGATTCCACGTCCGATGTCAAGCATATCAATAATTTGCGGGACTAACCCTTCCGAAGTTGAGGTTTAATAGTATTAACATAGAATCATGAGAATATCAATAAGGTGTAGGGGTCTCATATTATTTATATTTTCGGATCGAAGTTCCTGAACGTAGCTTGTGGTAACATTTGAAGAGTAGAAATTGTCACGTAAGGAAAAATCTTTAAGCCCCCTCCGTTCGATTTTCCCTGTCCCTTTCTTTCTCTCTATCACCTATATACCTATACGATACGATACTAGTGTAGGTACTAGTATCAAGATTCGAGTAGATAAGTATCGTGCGATCGTTGTACCTACCTAACCTTTTTATGTTATTTGTTTTTGGTTTTTATTTTACTTAAATATATTATATTATTTGACTTAAATTTTTTCTACTACAATTTTGCAATAACGATTCGGGAAATGGTATGTCGGGAAATGGCATTGTATTTCTGAACAGTTGTTTTAGGTAGTTGTTTATATTAGCAAAAAAAAGTAGAAAGTTTACATATAACATTAATATTAATATTATTATATAATAATATTTTATTATTATTTTATTTATATTTATATTAACATTTACATGTAACATTATTTTATTATAATCTTCTTTTATCTTTTATCAAAATTGAGTGGGCGTGTGGTAAATATGAATTCAATTACTTTTAATTTAATAATAGCCTATCTACCTACTTACGAATGAATAATAGTATCAGTTTTTAAAAACATACTTTAGTACGTCAATAGATAAGACTTATTTTGACTATTGATGATTAGCTTTTCAATTTGTTTATGAGATATAATTATCATTCCAAAACATAATTAGGTATCACGACCTAGTCATGATCACTAAATATGTAAAAGATAACGATAATATCAAGAAATGATAATTACCTACAGAAATTATAATTATAAAATAACAAACAGCTTTAATAATGTAGTTAGTTAGTACCTATACGTCTACTCTTGAAAGGCATAATGAAGTCTAGAAACCCTATGCTCAGTTTTAGGATAATGGGTTGATGATGAGGTAATGAAAATATTCATCCCACCATTATTTTAGGTATCCAAAACAATTTGTTAACCAAATATGAGATTGTATTAGAGAAAAATAATGAATAAAGTAAAGATTCGTAAGTACAAATGAGAAGGCTGAGTGGTTGTTAGTTTTTACTTTCCCGAGTTGTAGCCATAACTCAGTGCAGCATATTGCTAATGTCCGTGGGGCCGCCAATAAAAAGATAAGGCGAGCGCCTTGTGACGCCTGCGACAATAAAATCGGCTTATCGTTACAATAAGCGACTGCCATCTTATAAATATTTGAATTTCTCACCTTTGTATTCTTTACGATGGCTTCTTGATTTTATTTACATTTGATTTGACTTTTGTAAATACCTAAACCTAACAGAAAAATAAAATATTGAAGCAGATCCTATGTATTACATATTTTGTGAGTAATTATTTGTATATAAAATTAAAATGATGTACAAAATCATTATGTTTCTTGTATTATTTTGGAAGTATATAAAGATTACAAAGGAAGACTTAATACGGATCCGTCGGTTTGGAGGGTTCGTAATATTCAATTTATGTCGAAGTCATTTAATGGCATCCTTTTCCGAGTTCATGTCCTTTCTTTACATCATCATGATAATGAATTATCTAAACATGAAAAATAGGCAATTATGATTTAGTAAAATAATACAAATATGAGGGGTATAAAAATATTTATTTACTACTGGCCATGAAGATTTTTAATGGTAATTTTATGAAACTAAAACTGCAGCTTTTAACCCAGAATACTTTACAAACCGATAACAGTTTAGTCGGAAGAGCAATGCCGGCCAGAGTAACCTAGCCTTTGTCTTGATATTTCAGCAAAAGGTTTGTAACAGCTAACAGATGCCTAATTTGTCTGCTTACTCAAGTCCCAAGTTTATACACGGTTAGAGAAAAAATTGGAAATCTTTTTAAAGCGAATCAAAGTAAATTAGTAAAATTATGCGATAATTAAAGATAATAATAAGCGTCTTAGAAAGAACTAGTTCCAAACCGAAGCTAGAAACAAATCGACAATTCAGAAAGTTATTGAATTTCTTATGCTGAAAATTATATCGAAGTTTGGAACTGTTTACAGTCCAGCGCCCATTAAATTGTTCATATATCAATGACTTTGCTACGCTCGAATTGAGCTTTAGCTTTGAGCTACTGACACAGTTTATAACGCGATAAGACCTCACATAACCCATTTCAAATAAATGTTATTGTTAAGTAAACTTCCTTATCCCTAAATGCTGTAAAGTATAACAAAGTGACTATGTTACCAGTACTTTTGTAGTGTTTGACGGTTTTTTGTTTTAGATCTAGGGATTTATAGATTTCTTAATTGAAAAGCTAAAAATTAAACGTAAAAACTGATTTATTGATATGAAAATGGAAAATATAAAATCATTGCTTTCATAATTTTTCGTTTTAAAGGTGCTGTCAAAATATACGTTCTGCTTACTAAAGTAATATTATAAATAGTAGATATGTTTTTTTAAATCAAATTATTATGATTTTCGTAAAAAAACTAAATTTACTTCAGAAAATGAAAAAGAGAAGTAAAAACATTGTGAAACAAGGAGGCACAATTATAAATCGAGATAATGCGACTGCGAGTAGAAATTGGAGTGTAGCAATCAAAAATAATTGAGGGAAAAGACACGCCCCTGTCGTTACGTGACTCGTTTGAAGAATTCTATCTATGATCAGTGAATTTTTATCGATGCTTTCCTAATGGATATGCTCCTTACTACTTGGTAGTTACTTTTCAGTGTATTTTGAATTTTGAAACAATTCAATGTTAGGTTACTTTTCGTATATACATAGCGGGCCACCCACACCATGTGGGATTCTTTCGGCACTAAAACCCCTTCGTTGGCTTAACTCAGTGCTCTGGGTGGACACCGGGACGGGATCTTTTATGGAAGGCAACGGTTTCCTCCTTGACAGCCCGGGGTTGCCGGTCGATTCGAACCCGATCTTAATCCGCCTGAAATCCCCCTTTAGTCGTCTCTTACAGGCAGAGGAAATTGTAACTCTGAACCTGAGCTACAGAAAAATCTTACAATTTTAAGCCACCCCTTATACTGTTTAGTATGCATGGTACTTTGAAAACTGGATACTTATAAGACTTTGCCTTTTAAAATGTTTCGTATTTTTTACTTAGAAAGAACTTTTCAACAAAAGGGTCCGCTATACACTTTCTTGGGTTTTATCTCCGATTGCGCTATATAATATAAGTACCTATGTCTACAAATATTTAATTATTTATCGCTTTCGGCGTAATTTTTTATGCTCTAAGCGTCGTAATGTAAGAATAAGTATAGGTAATTGTGGCATTAGGTATTTAAGTAACGAAGATTTATATGTAGGTATAGAGAAGCACTCGCCGATTTAATATTTGTAATTTACATATTATTATAATATTTGATTACATGTAACGTTATTTTTTGCTTTAATTTTTACTGACTCTTATGTTTTATTTTTAAATATATTATATGTATATTGTATATTTAAAGAGCAAAAAAAAAATAACGCGTTTACACTAAAAAAAAAATTATACACTAAATAATATATAAAAAAGGTAAACGCTATATTTATATTTTCGAAAATAGTGAACAAAATTTATAGTAACTGTACTGTTGCAGAATCTAAAATCTTTTTCTACTTCACTGCCATAAAAAGGGTTTTATCGGTGTTGGGTCAGCAAAGTGTATGTAAATGAGCGCGCACAGGGGTTTCATGATAGAAATAAAGGAGCATGGCCGTCTTGGGCATAGTAATTCATAACATTACATTATCGTTGATAATATTACGTTTCCATTTAAAAAAAAGTTGAATGACTTTCGTTTTCCTCCTAGGTACCTATAACAGTTTGATATAACATCAGATCTACAAAAAAAATATTTAAATTGGAATATTTTTAAATAGTACTTAGCCATACCTAATTATGTCTGTATTTACGAGTATCTAAATTATTATACATAATTGTGTATAAATAACTTGAGGGAGTTATCTTATCCCCTTTAATCTTAACTTGATTGCCATCAAATGCATCTTAACTTGAATGCATGGCATTCAAGTTAAGATGCCCTTTATTAATTCTAAATTGCAATATTGTAAATACCTATTGTGGTATTAATATTGTAAATTAATTTGGACAATAGGTATTGTAAGCGGCTAGTCGATTCTCCTGCATTGTAAGCTTGAGTGCAGAACGCATTATATGAAAATAGTTAAATAATTGTTGCCTTGCCATAATTTCATTACAGTTTATTGAATAACCGTTGGTTGGGGCTCTTCGTATATTCTTCAGAATTTACGTAAAGTTACTTTACATTCAACTATACTATACATCTATTACATTTACTTTTTTTATTAATATTTTATTTTCTAATGGTCCTTATCCATCTCATGATATATTTTATAATATGGTGTACTAGGACGTGAAGAAGTATTACATTGTTTGAATTTATTACTTACTTGTAAGCTCGATTTCTTTCACGAAGCGAATTCTGTCAAGTAAAATACAGTACCAACACAAAACCATAAAGGTAATAGAGATTTAAAGCGGTGTTTTTGTTGAAACTAGTAAACTTTTACTAGCTTATTCGTATGTAGAGGTAATTTTAAAGCATATATACGGACTTGAGAGGCTGCAAAGGCTTGCGGATATAGCAAGATAGAGACACAAAGCTTCAAAGCTTGTCCCACAAAGCCTCAGACAACTACATACTTGCATAAGTTGTTCTACTTTGCTAACGTAATACGTTTCTGCCTGCTCTCCGGCTGCTGGATTTCGTCTAATTAGATTCTTGCAAATTTTTCGTCGTCGCTGCTCTGATTAGACTGATGATAATAGTTGTTTTTTTTTGTATTCCTTTTGTTACTAATGAAGACTTGATAGAATTACAACCAGGAACCAGGAATGAATCTTTAATTTTGTTGAATAGGTACCTACTAGTGTAGCTTAGTATTTTTCTTAATTATACTTAATTAAAATTGGCTAGGTATTAGAATAAATATTTGCAACATTTATAGTTCCTGTTTAAGTGTACTTACGAATTATATCTAATTTAAGATAATATGCAGTATAATTTACCTAGCCTTACCTGATATTATCGTGAATTTAACATTTTCCTCTTTACATTAAAAAAAGTTCTGAAGTTCCAAGAGGGATAAAATATTGACTTTAATCTACTACTTCATCGAAGAAACATCGCCAAAATGATTGTATCAAAATCTCTCTGTCAAACGCCAAACAGTTCCTTGTTTGGCCGTTCGCCGTTGAGTAAATACGTAACATCGATTACATGAACGATAAATACGTCAGCAGCGCGGAAATCGTCTATATTTTCCGTAATAGTCTAAAAGCCAGACTATTAAGTACATATTTACCGGCGCGATTGAATTTCCCATATGCAGGTACATATACGATACAATAGAGATGTGTCGGCGAGCAGAGTATCGATTTGTCGGAATATACGTGTATTTGCGAATTGTAAACGGCGCGGCGTACCGTGTGCGGCGAAGCAATAACTGTGAAAGCACCCGATCGTCGATCGTTGGTAACAGTCGACAATTTTGACAGTAGGTACAATCTACAATCACAATTCACAACATTGTAAACTGATAACGTATTGTGAATTTATTTTTCTTGTAAATATTTCAAAC
>DWAV01000600.1:0-18104 GCA_018231305.1 Noctuana lactifera
TAGCTGTGCATTTGTAGGTGGTAGAGCTTATAGAGTTCGCCCGGGGAGGTACCACCGCTGCCCTCATAACTAACCGTGAAGTATTGTAGCCAGTACCTACTTGGGGAGGGTTGTTGCCGGTCAAACTATATTTGAGGTGACCGTCTTAGTCCTCATGAGTAGCAACGCCTTCCCGTATGATCTCAGACAGGACTTCTCTCCTATTTAAGATTGGCCGTGGATGTCCTTGGGTTGCACTGACTACTTAACAACAGGTGGCCTACATGCTCGTTTGGTACTGATGAACGATAAAAATTGCAATGGAATTCTAAAAATGGAACTACAGGTGAAAGTGCCTGCCGTAAACTAACTGCCATTTAGAATGAATAGTACGTCAATGTAAAGAAAATTATCATTGTGATTGTGGCAGGCTCTCATATTTGGGAAACGAATAGAAATAGAAAATATTCTTACCTTCGCTGACGTCAACTGAAATGAAAAAAAAAAACGTTTAAAACCAATATCCGCATTGAATATTAAAATTATTATTAGGTAAATAAAAGTCGTTATTAAGTACGATTAGTAATATTTGAGAAAAGAGAGGAGTATTTACGAACTGTATGTACTATGTTCGTAGTTACTATTTAGTATCGTCTGCTCTGGAGGTCTGAATAACCGTTACTGTCGCATTGGTCACCATTGGTCTCTTTTCATAGACGAGAATTAATAGCTTAGGACATAGCCCATTACTCTGGACAAGTGCCCACGTGGACTTTTTTAATTAAACAATTTGGTATCGGAGATTTGAGAGCTCTGCAAATAAAAAATAAAAATAGGAACCACTTTGAATTCTCCTTCTAAAAATTGACTAATATTTATCTACATGCTTTTAAGCAGTTACAAAGTAAATATTACTTAAAACTCGTATCCGTGTTCTTATCACGTAGTTCTATCGTATCATAACTATTTCATAAATCAGCCCAGAATGTATTCGAGGGGACTACTCAGCTTCTAGATACCTATAGAAACTACAATAATTGTTTTTTTTTAATATGATAATACTATAATATTGTTATTGATTCCATTTTCTGATATAAGAAATTTATCTTTTAAAATTTCGTAAAATAAAGTGCTGCTCGTATATAATAAAAATAGTAAAAACACTCAAAAAATCATAATGGCGTCATTGAAAATAAAGAGGTAAAAACCATTTTTATCCTCTTTGCATTGATACGTTATTAAAGTAGATAGTTTAGTTTGAGTTGTAGGTGCACTTTTTAAAGCGAATGTTTAAATGTCCTTATTACGCACACAACTACAAGGCAGACCATTTTTTATATCTATGTTATAATAATTATCTATTTTCTAGACGAAATTGTGAGGATATAAGTTATCTAACGATTAAGGATGTTTTAGAATAAACTCACCTCTTGGTCGGGCTGCAACGATGGCGACCATCGCGATCAAAAAGAGTACAAGCTGGAATTAAATTAAAACAAAATTTTGTATAGGTATAAGACCTAAATTAAGAAAAAGTAGACACTTTAAGCAGCTACCTTAATAGAGTAATGTACTATATTTAATACTTAGGTAGCCACAACTTATAATTACCGTAATTTTCGACATGTCGGCGCTGTGATTTCTTGACAAA
The DNA here is from genome assembly GCA_018231305.1 of Noctuana lactifera. Lineage (NCBI taxonomy): Eukaryota > Metazoa > Arthropoda > Insecta > Lepidoptera > Hesperiidae > Noctuana > Noctuana lactifera. The sequence continues at coordinate 1,631 of DWAV01000600.1, forward strand.
TATCTTTAAATTTATGACGACTGAGATACTCAAGACACACTTATATTTATTAAAATTATTACGTGTACAAGTAATATGACATGACATTTTGGATAACCTTAGATAATTAATGTTTGTGAGACATCTGAAGATTATAGTTAGGCATATTTAAATGGTATACTCTCGTTTTTCTTGTGGGACATATTGACAGTTGGACAAAAGTAACGAATTTAGTAGGTGGTAGAGATGATAGAGTTAAAAAATTCGCACGGTGCTGCCCACTGCTGCCCTCATCCTAAATAAAAAATTCGTCTTACTTGTCGTTCATTTGTTTAATTTTACCCCACACTACCTATTTTAAGGATCAATCAGAATCGCATGTAGACCATTTAAAATAGTTAATAAATAAGTGGATGCTGGCGAAGTCTACGAAAGAGCGCCTATCTAAGTTCTTTAGAAAATCTACCCACCCAGACGCGTTGACGAGTACGTTATCTCACAGTTCCACACAAGATAGTCGCATAGTAGTAGGTCCTGTGTCGTGGATTTCATGGTCAACGAAAACAATGGGTAACGTCAACTAATCTACTAGGAACTAACAATCTTAATAGACCTTTTACTTCTACTTTACCCTGATGTGAATCGAACATAGAAACCTTTGGATAGCATACAGACATGGCACACGCTATACTACAGGACCCAGCATGGAGGATATAATCACTACATAGTATAAAACAAAGTCGCTTTCTCTGTCCCTATGTATGCTTAAATACTTAAAACTAAGCAACGAATTTTGATGCGGTTTTTTTTAATAGACAGAGTGATTGAAGAGGAAGGTTTATATGTATAAACGTTCACAGTTTTTCTGTAGTATATTTAGTATCAGCATTGCACCCGTGCGAAGCCGGGGCGGGTCGCTAGTATTATTATAATTTAAATATGGATGCTTTTGTTACAGATTAAATAATCCTTTGTGCTCCAGAAACCATTTAGTTATACAACATAGTTGGCCTACATCGTCCAGAAAGGGAATAAAGAATTATATTTTGCATTGAAACCCATTAACATGTAAAATAAGTTGACTGAATGTATGTAAGAGGTATTGAAATGAGAAATTATCACGTTCGCGCAAGGTCCGTCATCCAACTATGGATGCGTACATACACGTTTTGTTCTCGTCACTATATTTTTTCAATAAATCACGTCAGCACTTTGAGTTGCAATATTTGAATTTAATCAGGGTTGGCAGCTGAATATTAGCAAAACTACACATCGCTTATCAAATGGTTTTACCATTTATTACCAATTAGGTAATAAGTTGATTCTATACTTATCATACATAATTATTTCCCACTGCAGATGTCTACAAAAGTATTTTTAAGGTTAGTAGAAAAAAAATGATTATTTATATATTTATTAAGTTATGTTTTTCTTTTTGGGTGCATAAATTTTCATAATTACGAGTATTAGTTTAAAGTCACAATCGATCGAGAACAATTGTTGTAATAATTTTATATTATTGAATTTTATTTTATTTGGTAGCTACATTTAAAGAATTCTCGAGAGAAGAGAACGGAAGAGAAGATATTTATTTCATAATAATGAATTTTATACATAACGATTTGCCGCTTTGCCGCTTCTTTTGAAGTGGTTTTCTGGAAGAAAAAGCGGAAAATACTTATCTTGAATTTTGAAGGCATACAGAGGTATTTGAAATTTGTCTATTACTAGCTGTATTACAAAGCGGTTCGACAGCCCTGGAATCATTAAATTGGTAAGAGGTATGAATTTGTCAGCACACTGAATAGTTTGTTGACAAATTTAAATGGTCGTTTTTTCCCGTAAAGTATATATATATAAAAGATTCTTAGATGATAATCTATTTAGTATTGAAACAGCTGGGATTCAACAAGTTTTTAACGTAAGTAGCATTTTATTTTTATTTTTATTTTTATATTATTTAGTTTTTTCATCGTAAATTTATCTACTTATTTTATCATAAATAAATACTATATATTTCCAAACGAACATACAGATGACCTCATGTCAAGTGGTCACTGCAATAAGTTTTGGATTGAAAGGAACGGCCATTGAGAAGAAGTTGGGTGGATTATCCCATAGCTTCACTAAATGCTATCGACAAGGAAAACGTGCACAACTCCTGATACCATCTATATAAGTTGACCATATTTTAAAGTACTTCTTCTTCGATCAGAAACTATTTAACATTATTTTACATATCTTTATTGGTGTCTCTGAGTTGCTGTTACGAATTACCCTGAGGTGATCATGCTTACCTACTAACTAAATACTCCTTTGATATAAGAATGCAATGTTAGATGGCCATTTAAATAAATGGGAGAGTTAAGTCCTCTTAATAGGATAGGATAGGTGTTCAGATAGTCTATTAAAGAAATCAAAGGATCGTTACTTTTTCCAAAATGTTTTATCTTAGATCACATCACTTACCACTTCTGTTCTTTTCAATCCTATAAATTTTCTTTCGAAACAGAATGAAGTCGGTTCTAGTCTTGTGTGTGCTGGTAGCTGCTGCTGTGGCTTTACCCGGAGAAACTTACAACCCACAATATGACAGTTTCAATGCCCAGGAGTTAGTCGAGAACCCCCGGCTATTGAAGAATTATGGCAAATGCTTCCTGGACAAAGGACCTTGCACTCCTGAGGGATCGGACTTTAAAAGTAAGTGGACAAAACTACTCCTGAGAAGGCATCTTAATCAAAATAAAAGTGTTATATTCATTACAAGGTATTTATTTACATAATACTTAATGAAAGTCTAAAAAAATTATCTGACTCTATGGTTTACCGGGAGAATATATTTATATAGCCGAAGGTAAAATCTCTCGTCTCTCTCCTTTAAAATCAAGTGTTTACTTAAACTATTCGCTATGCAGTGAAGCTTAAGCATGCCGACTACGTAAATCATATGTGTCACTATCACTCCACCGTAATTTGCAAATTTTATTTAACTCTACAAAAACCTATTTGCTTAAAGTTAGCTAGTTTTTATATAATTGGCGGGAACTTTACCGTGCTTGGAAATATTGGTGGGAATATTTCTTGGCGTGGAAATATGAAGGAATACTCTCTAATACGAATTGATGGAGGTTGGTGAAGGTTGGCTCTTATCGTGGCCAAATAATTAAGCTTTTAGTAAAATTCTATATACAAATTATTTTACAGAAGTGATACCAGAGGCTTTGAGGACGAGTTGCGGCAAATGTACCCCAAAGCAGCGCGAACTCGTACGAACCGTAATCCATGGATTCAAGACAAAGTTGCCTGATGTCTGGGACGAGCTCGTGCATAAGGAGGACCCTGAGAACAAATATACCGAGAAATTCAATGAATTCTTAAGGGGAACCGACTAAATTTTAAATGTTTACTGACCTCGCTACTAAAATCTAAATATTATGGTGGAAACTGGAAATAGGTATCTGAATTTTTGGCTGTTGAAAGGTTTTACTAAACATCACACTTCTTTTTTTGTTTGACAATTAATTTTTGTATTGTCTACGTTTAATAAACTTTTATCACTCAAAACTTTTCTTTCTTTTCTTACGTGTGATATTCTGATTGAGCTGACTGAACTGAACTGTAGATTCATTAATTCAGTGTTGAGATGGACAATGTGTCAATGTTATTAGTCCAACCGTATTAAAGGTAGGTATATAAAGCAACCATATTATATAGACTGACAATGTTGTCATTGTACCGACCGATGTAGTGTGGTAGGTTACAGTCAAACGGCGCAAGCGTTTGTCAAGTATGTGAGATGCCTGAAAACTGAAAGTCTAAATATTTCTTCTTCCAGCTTTTTTTAACTCTTTAATATACACTACATAATACACACAAGTACAAGGAAAGCAAGAATAGGTATACAATACAAGGTACATAAATGGTGAATTGGGTTTTCTGAGATCAGAGAGAGACAGCTTGGATTCTGCTTCCTTCCATAAGTGTCCGAGAAGCATTTTTTGGACAAATGCACAGCATCCCTCGTGCTGTCACCATCCAAGTTTACTATTTTTACTTGTTGGGCAATACGTCAGACATCAAGTATCGATCAAGGTTTTCTTCATTGTACCTTTTCATCGTTGAGTTGAAATAAAATTTTATTAATACAAATATAGTAAAAAATGCAATTAATACAAATATTGTTGACGTAACCTGATACGAAACTTAGGTAGATATTTCGTTTTTATAAAAGGTCAGTTGGAAAATAATTGCTACTGCATAAAACGGGAAATGACCAGGAAAATATTAACGATATCATGTTATGCATTGTTTTGATCGTGAGACGTTAACTAATCATAAGAGGGCTGATGGCTCGCTACTTTATGAAATATAACTGTGACACTATTTGAGTATCTTTGATGCGGATGTTATTGATTAGATATTTCGGATCTGGATACGGTTAATTTATTATTATTTAGATGGACAGGGATGAGTCCTAACCAAACAGCCACTGCGATGTATAAATTATACAGGTGCAGGAATGTCGGTTTATATGCAGTGACAACTTAACATCAGGTGGCATTCACGCTCGTTTGAGTAAGTAGCACTTTTACGATAAAAAGCGATGATAGCTACGGATAGACGGATGGAAATAAATTATTTCTTTATGTTTATTTCTATATCTTTATGTTACCACTATACTTTATTGTGGTACCAAAACTTATAGCGACATTTGTACAAATGGGAAATCGCGTGGTACATAGTATTGTATACCTATTTGCCTACAGATACAGTAAGTGGAAAAACTAACCGGCCCTCTTCATGTTCTATCTCAATAGAAGTCAACCTAGTGATCGAAGATTGAGGTACCAAAACTTTAAATGCAATTTCTCAAAATGGCAATCGAGTGCGTTACACATGATTGCATTGCACTTCACATTAAGACGACCTAAAACTCAGTTGGAAAAGCGATGGGACAGGGTCAATTTTCTAATTTTTCGAAACTATCACTTTTGGAGAAGGCCAATTAAGATGATTCATCAAGACGACACCATCATCATCTGCATGACTGCATCATCTGCTGGGCAGGTCTTCTCTTAAGTATGTCCACGATGGCCAAGTGCGCGTTGGTAGTTATAAAGAAAACTATATGGGCATATCTAATACTCCATCCTTGTCCAGTAATGTGGAAAATGGGACCTTTCACAACAATGAGAAGAGCATTGCTGCTATTGATCTATTGTAGTTGGGTCTGTTTTATTAAAAACAAATTAATTTCTTAATCTTGTTTTGTTCTTAACTCCTCATACATACTCGTATTTAATAGTGACTTGCGTAAAAAAACATTGCATTTCCTAGTTTACAATTACATTTATGTATGTATGTAAGTGTAGTACATAGTTGATCTTAATTAAGTCTGCACAAGATTAAACTGATATAACTGATATAAAATGTTTAATTTATTTTTTTATGAAATAAAAGTAGATTTCGGAATATATATAAACCTTTGTTTATGAAAAAACATTAATATGTATCGCAGTTCCCCGCGGTGCAATAAGTATTTTTATCTACTTAATTTGAAAAAAGGTTTAATAAAAGGTAAGAACTATTCAGTATCTCATAACTATCCTATTTATTTAATAGAAATAAAATATCACAGTTAGGCATCTATGTGTTTTTTATACACTAAGACTAACAGGAAGACGGTTTCTGTCAATAAGGATTAAGATTAAAGGCAACCGGAATCTAAATTTTATTATATTCGAGTAGAAATATATACTTAAATAATACGCTATTATTATTAAGCGATTTGAAGAAAAGAAGAATAAGAAAATAGCTTTAAATGATGACGGAATTATCATCATGATACTCGTAAATCCAGGTCAGGCAGCTTTTCCCTACGGTACGCCCGCTTATACATTATTAAATGTTTAGGTGAACATGAAGTGCGTACTCCTCATGGCTGCAGCAGTGGTGCTGGTGGTGGCCGAGCCGTTCTATTACGTGACGGAGAATGACTACATCGACGTGGATGCCGTGCTTGCAGACCCGCCCACATTGCAGAGCTTCCTCGACTGCTTTCTGGATCGGCAGCCCTGTTCTTCACTCACCTTCAGTTATAAGAGTTAGTACTAGTTTAAATACTTTTTATCTAACTTTAAAAGTATGTATATTATGATATCGCACGATTTGATATCGATACTTTGTGAGAAATAATGCTTTTAAAACAAACTTATTATCTTCAGTAGGTAGGTATTAATTCCTCTTATCACCACAAAGACAGTCTGTCTTATCAAAAAATAACAAAACAAATAAAAAATTTATTATTAAGTATTTTTAGTTTGGATACTTTTCATACCTCATGTTTTTCTTTTTATTAGAAAAAAACAATGAATAAAAATGTGTTTCTCCTCTACCTACATATTTTGATGTATTAAGGTAATTATAAGATATACGTACTTATCTTCATTTCAGGAATAATTCAAGATTCAGTGATAAGAGCCTGCGACAGATGCAACTTGCCTCAGAAACAGCGCTATGCAAAATTCTTGTGGGCCTTGCGTACCCTAGTACCTCATGAATACTGGAACTTGAGACAAAAGTACGATCCTCAGGGCATTTACTTTGATCGTCTTGAAGCAGTGCTCTCCCAATACTTGGAAGTCAATAATCCTATATATCAACGCTTTTATTACTTGTACAAAAAGTAAACTGACTTCGAAAATGCTACTTTAAAGGACTTGATGGTAATATTGCACTTAACCAAGAAAATTAACAAAACGAAAATTAAAAAAAAATATGTTATAATACTGTTCAAATAAATTATTTGCTTTCTGAAATTTCATTTGTCTTTCTTTTTATATATTTATACTGCAATTAGAATTATGAAGAGATGAAAACGATGATGATGCAATGAGAAGAAAATTACGAATACTTACGTCAAGAAGTCAAGTTTTTATTAATATTGTGCATTACAAAGCATTTGCTTATGTAAAATATTAAGTTTTTTAAAGCAGTTAGCTTTTTTATACCTCGAAAAAGTGCCTGAATTAGCATGTCTGATGGGTTACAAACAAATTAAGTCTGCCAGAGTCATGAGCGTACCGATATGGATGGTCGGTTAGACACATGTCTCCGATTTATCTGAACTTTTTTTATACATAAACGTACATGTATTTGTTTTGACGCGCTGATAACGTATATGATAAGCAAAATAACGGCATATTTTATTTTTAATAGATTTCAAAAAAATGGTTCTCAGGAGGTTCTCAATTCTCTTCAGGAGGTTCTCAATTCGATTGTTTTTTTTATGTTTGTTACCCCATAACTTCCGGCTGGGTGAACGGATTTGGATGATTCTTTTTTTATTTGAAAACTGATGCTTCCCGTTTGGTCCAATTTTAATTTGGTGCAGTTCTGACAACGACATCCATAAGAAAACAATATAAGTCTTAAATTTAAGTATGTGCGTGACAACTTTGAAGTCGGTTTTTTTTCGTTACGCGAGTTATAATTATTGGTTGTAAAGATTTTTTATATAAGAGGATGATGACGCAGACAGAACCCCCACGCGGCGTTGTTATTATGTCGTCATTGTTAAGTTGCTTGTTTGTGCTATGAGAGTGGTGGTGGTATCTCTGCGATTGGACTTTACAAGTTATACCACCTATAGCTGATAGATATATTTAGTTAATATAGATTTATTGCCGGTATTCATATTTTTTTATTCGAAACACAACATGTTTTAACTTGATAGTCGCGTATCGACCTTGATGGTGGTTCCACGATCACACGAAGTCCAATATCTAGAAATTCTTAATAAAATATTATAATGTAAGTATCTATACGTAATAATACTTATTTAATGAGTTATTGCAATTTTTAATGGCCTTTGTTTATTGGTATTTGAAATTAAAAAAAAAGGAAAAAAACTCTACATAAAGTCCTGGTTTTTATGCTTTAGTCTTTTATTGAAATTCTGTTGTTAATTTTTTCGATACTTTTACAGCCTATCCAAAATGAAACTTCTCCTTTCGCTAGCGGCAGTGATGGGATTAGTTGTAGCGGAGTCATTTTACTACCAGACCGAAAACGACTATGTAGACATTGATTCGGTGATTGAAGACCTGCCCACTCTACAGAGCTACGTTGACTGCTTCTTGGAGAGGAAACCGTGCACATCTTTAACGGAAAGTTTTAGGAGTAAGTAAAGTAAAAACCCAAGAACTAAGGGCCCAAAGATAACGAAACAGTTGCAGTTACTGACTAAACTTTGCACTTTTTGCATTACGGTTTTCGAAATAATATTCAATTTTGTTAATTTATATTCAAATTAAGTGTTTAACAACTGTTATGGGTACGTCCCTAGCTTGACATGACATTGACAATGTCAATGACAAGGCTCAATAACATTAATGACATTTGATGCTAAATGTCATTAATGTCATTGAGCGACTCCCTCTCTTTTGTCTACGCCATTGTCATGGGCACAAGTCGTCTTGTAATACTGTTACTAATATTACTAAATCCATGTGCATCTATTTGGTGTTATTATTAAAAGCACAACACACCGCCGGACATTACAACAACTATCTCTTTGATAAACACATAAAACACAACATTTTATAGTAATAAACGTCACCAATGTAATGTTATATTTAACTTTCAGGAAATATCCAAGATTCTGTAATAAAAGCATGTGATAGGTGTAATCTCCCGCAAAAAGAACGCTACGCGAAGTTCCTTAAGGGATTACAGACGAAATTACCCCACGAATATACTGCCTTCAGACAAAAGTACGATCCTCAAGGCACCTACTTCGAGGCCCTAGAAGCCGAACTTGCAAAATACCTGGACTACAGTGTGCCATTTTTGTTCCCTTATTATTATATTTAACAATCGATTATATTTAAGCACCTTTAATTTAAGTTCAAATGTAAATTGTCAATTAATTTATTTACTCGTATATTATGATATACGTTATGATATATTTGAACTTTAATTTTAATTTAAGTTTAATTTACGTCGTACATGAAATAAAGTTGCTTTTTATTCTATAACTGAGATCTTTATCATCAGACGTAAAAATTACCTTACTCGTAAGATAGACTTCAAGGCTAACGACTACGTGAGTGTAGCACAACGGAACTGCAAAATTAGTAATCGATTCCAAATACCATATTCAAAAAAGTTTTAACTTAACTAATCTAATATCGAACTTAACTAATATCGAACACCATGTAATACGAGATTTTGCAATGCAATGATTTAACTACAGGTACGGGATAGGGATCCATTACATATTTTTTCATTTATTACCCAAGCTATTTATCAATCAAGCAAATTTTTCGAGAGTAGCTTTATTTCGATGGGACGCCCAACCCATCAGTCATAATATGTTTTGATTAATAATTAAAAATATTTTTTTATTTTTAGAAACCAATACTTACAATCTAAGTGCTTTAATGGGAAGGATCAGTAGGTGCGGACCTCGACCCTCAACTCGCCCACCTCAATTTACGCCGCTTCCTAATACTACCCATATGTCTAATTATATTTTTTTATATGCTCTTTTGTGGTAGATTAGATACACGAGCATCATATCACATCACATCATTTAGATTCTATACGAGTGACCACATAAATTGTGGTAAATTTAATGAAAATCGTGAATGGAATTACAATCTTGACTCTTTGTGTGTTAATGCTATCAGTAGGTATTAACAAAATTTTTAGTTTGCCATTGTTCCCAGATTCCTGGACCCAATCACAACCGAACACAATTTTAATTTTTATTACTCACAGATTCAAATTCACATTTGCCTGTCAGAAATTAAAAATATAAAGCGCAGTTGTATGTTACAGTATGCATTTTAAACAGGCGCTTGACATTAAACTTGTTGAGAAAATAAAAATATTCCGATGCACGTCACGTATAATACAGAAAAAGAGGCATTGAAAGTATTTTTATATGGTAAAAAGAGTAAAATAATTTCAATAAACATTGGTAAAGAAGTTATGTTCTCATATTTTTGCTTTTAAATATTATCTAAGCTCTTATTAATTATAAATTATTCCACACATTTGTAACGGCCCTAATACGAATACTCTATAATCGAAAATCGAGAGCATCGAGAAATTGAAATTCCCGTAATATAGTGCATAATATATTCCTTTAGGTTAAATAATTATTTCAAATTAAAATAGTTGGTAACCATGACCTAAATGCATAGGAAAATATAGCTGAACGATCATGTTTGTCGATAAAATGTACATAGATCTTAGTTACATAATTTTCTTGATAAATAAAGTTGAGGATTGTTGCAAAAATTGCTATAAACTCAATATATTCTTATCAGTATCAAGAGATTTCATAAACATAAGATTATTTTAAATTTCCTACATATCTATTTCCTTTAATATCTTCTCTCATTTTTATATTATTTTGGCCTAGGTATCATTTTTTTTACACATACAATAAATATAGCATTTTAATTTTTATACATACTTCTCGTAAGCTAATGGTTTAGTATTTTTACATAATTATTATTATAGACTTATGACTTAAACAAGCTCTGCAGATATCTTTATAAAAGTATCTATTCTGTTCTATTCATATATACATGTTGTATTGTAACAAATATATATTGCTGTGCTCCTTTTTACGAAGTTAATGATCTCTAAACGTCCACGACCTCGACGTCTTCACCTGTATTTGTCTAAAATAAAATTATAGATTTTTGTATAACACGAATAGGACTCTTCATATGAAGAGACTAGAAATATGGCTTCGCTTATGTCATTTAAAAGTAAGTCACGTTTGATCAAAACAAAAAGTAAGTATAGTAATAAATGCTTCAAGTTTTTTCTCATACAGAGTATTATTATGCTTCTTGGCCCGTACTGGTATGGGTATAAAAGGCATGGCTCTCATCAGATTAAAACTTGTTCCTTCATACTAATGTAAGTAAGCACTTTGCAATTTTTTTTAATATTAGCTTTAAACATTATGCAAAGTAACTAGAGCTTCACATGTAGCGTTAGATAGTTTACGTTTTTATTATATGTAGGTATATTTAATTGAGTTATGATTTTGTTATTTTTTTTAAGTGTCTAAGCTTTTTATCATTTGCAATGAATTATTATCTATTATTATTATTATTGCCAAGTGTTCTGTGTCATATATTTTCGTGCAGTAGATAAAATGTAAGTAAATCCCAATTATTGTAACGTTTGTGACAGTTTTTAAGCCCGTTTTGATGCTGTAGAGGGTTGATAATGTTTGTTGTAATAGATTGACTTGTGGTGTATTGATGATTCTTATGCCGGTACCCCATTCGAATCGAAGGGTCTTTAGTTCAACACAACACCAACTTTTGTCAAATCGAAGATAAATTAAATATTGGGAACGGCCGTATAATACATCTACAGTCTTAGATTGGACTGCGGTACTTATCTGTTATCTGAGATTTATGTCTATTTGGTGCAGGAAACGCCTAACTCCATGGCCTGCATGTTACTTTGCTACCAACTTCTTTTCCATAACAAAAATCTTAATCTCATTACAGAGAGGACAAAATGAAGTGCGTTATTGTCCTGGTTGCTTTGATGAGTTTGGCTGCTGCCGAAACCTATAGCACTGATAACGATGATATAGAGGTCGAAACGGTCGTAAATAACACCGAAACTTTGCAGTCGTACATCGATTGCTTCACGGATAAGCAACCGTGCAGTGATGTGCAGGCTGACTTCAAAAGTAAGTTTGCTTCATAATTCTGTTTGTTCCTATAGGGTAATGCGACAGTTTGTGGGTAAAGTGAATAGACTTATGTTTGTCAGTTAGATTGTATCGAGACTGTGTTATATCGGATAAGTTTGCTTCATAATTCTATGCTAAAAAGGGCTAATGCCAAAATTTATGAAGGGTGTGAATAGATTGATGTCTGTAAACTGTGTTGGTATCCGGTATAACCATTAATATATTATGTACTCACCGTATCATAGAGATTATTCCACTAAAGACGAGCAGAAACGGTGTAGAACCAAACCGTTTTTGTTTTATACTGTTACGATAAATACAGATTATATAAGATTAGTATTAAATTTGTGATCGTGTAATCTCCATATTACGTGCAAGTAAATGAATTTAACTTACTACATCTAATTACTCTTCTGTTTCAGAGGATCTCAGTGAAGCAGTGCAACAAGCATGTGCGAAGTGTACGGCCTCCCAAAAGCATCTATTGAGAAGGTTCTTGGAAGCATCAAAAGAGAAACTGCCAAAAGGATATACTGACTTCAAGAATAAATACGATCCAGATAACAAATACTTTAGTCCTTTGGAAAAAGCTATTGCTAACGCGTAGATCTATCTTATCTTGAATGTTTAAAGAATAATTGTTATGATTGTTTTTAGTTCTTAATAATAAATTTTTATATTTAGATATTTAACTACTGTATTTTTGTTTCACATTTGCGCTAAACTGTTATACATCATACTTAGCGATGATAGTTCAGGGGATAAGAAGTATATCCGAGTAATCCTCTTTTTCGGGGACTGGGTACAAATAAATAAATAGTACATAATTATTGTTAAATTTATGTAGTAATAAATTAAACAGGACAAGTTAACATCGTTCATCATTATTCATTCATAATAATAATTAATAACTTTTGTAACTTCAGTAAATCAAAAAACAATGATATAACAAAGCACCGTAAAACGAACGGCCATTGTTTTGTGGAACATAATTTCTCACCATGTCTATATAAAGGCTTACACTTACTATAAAGTCGCGGCCGCCGCCAAATTAAACTCACTTATATTCAATATTAAGGTGAGTACAGTGCTAAATAAGTCGTTCTCAAGTACATACATACATATACAAATTATTGCAAGAATAATTCAATCGTATTCAACAGAACTACGTAATATTTTTGATACCTCTAAAAGTAGGTACAATTGCTTTCGTATTATCACTGTTAGGTACTTCTGTTTATACAATAAAATAAACACTTAATATAGATAATTATTTGATATTTAAAATGTACTTTGATCTACAAATGTAATTATGAATGATAATATATAAATAACCCCTATATAAGTAAACGGTTCGGTTCTCATGTTTAGTATAAAAGTTATTACAGCACGAACCGTCGACTTGCAAATAAGTATTGATACTTTTTAGGATGAAGTGCGTACTGATTCTCATCGGATTGGCTTTGGTTGCGGCTGATACGTACACTACCGAAAATGATAATCTTGATATTGAGGCCGTGGTAGCCGACAAAGCTTCACATCAAGCATTCATTGACTGCTTTTTGGACAAGCAGCCCTGTAATGAAGTGCAAGCTGATTTTAAGAGTGAGTAACTTCTACATCCATAATTAAAAGTTATTGGATCTTCTGTAACAGGATTGAGAACTAAATTTATAAGATTCTTGTATCATCTGCATAGAGAAAATGTAATTTAATTTTATTTGCTTTAAATGAGTTTAACGGAACTTTAACGATTCTACTTAAATATTAGTAAGATTCACTTAAAGTATAATAATAACTATTAAATCTAAAATGTATTTAATAAATGACAAGCAAAATTAGCGTTAGCACATCTACGAGTATATTACAATTAATATGTTGTAAATCCTATGAAAACATTCATATTTCTTAACCTGTATTTTATTTTAAATATTTTTTTAATTACAGAGGATCTCCCCGAAGCAATACAGCAAGCTTGTGCCAAATGTACTGATGCCCAAAAGCACATATTTAAAATATTCCTGGCAGCGAGTAAGGAGAAACTTCCCGAGGGATATAACGCTTTGAAGGACAAATACGATGCAGATAAGAAACACTTTGCCACACTCGAAGCAGCTATCGCAAATTCTTAGATACAACAGTGTTTATCTACCTATCTATACTAATATAATGTAGGTACCTGACAATAATGTTAAAGATTTCTGTTTTTTGCATGTTTGTAAAGAGTAAACTCAAAAACTACTGAAATTTCAATAATGTAACCCAAGCAGTAAAAAATAGATGTTTGGTTTAAAGGGTGTTGTTATTTAATAAAAGGCCTAAAACCGAAACCGTTTCTTGTTAAGGAAGATTATCTAAAAATATTAAAATAAGTAAGGATAGATATAAATGTGTTCTTGTCAGACTGGCTAAAATATTTAGATACAATAAAATCCAAGGTCTAACATATCCTAACCTTGCAGTTTATATTAATTTTGCTCTTACACAATACAATTATCATACTTAGATTAAACCTACTAATAAAAACAATAACAGAAAAAAACATGCAAATTCAGCGAAAAGCAGCCTTATGGCTGATAGCGATATCTAGCAAACTCCATGGATAGGGTGAGTGTGAACCCTTTCCCTTGAACCCTTTTTAATCATACTTAATACCATCTTGCAGACTATGTGCGACGGAATAAAAAATAATCTTATCTTTCTTTTTTCTTTTAAAGGGCTCCTTATTAGTACTTATTATTATTACTTGCCTTCAACCCTTTTTATGTCCCACTGCTGGGCACGGGTCTCTCCCCACAACCGGGGAAGGCCTGGAGCATAGGCACGCTGCTCCAATGCGGGTTGGTGGTGGTTATTATTACTTACAAAGGTAATAAATGTTGGTAAAATAACAATGCGTAAAAAGCGCATGAATTGCAATTTGCTGAAGTCCTTGCAAAACCTTATCTTCCTATCATTACGTAATGAAAAGTCCCCTTGACTTTTGTAAGCTTCGCAATCACCACTGAGGACACAGATATAATAAATTAAGTTTATTCGCCTTAATGATATGAAGATTACCAATTTTTTTAATTGTACGGACACGAGCAGCAAACAATGAGTAATGTATGGAGATCGAGGTTCTCGAACAAATATGGATCTACATTGTCGAGTAGGTATACATTTTTTGTGATTCTCCTTCCTTTATTTTTATTTGAAGGTTACGACTAAAGTGTTTTACGTTTTAAATAGAAGGATTATATAGTGCTGGAGTCATTTGAGTGGTTCGTCATAGATTAAATCAGTCATCCCGCCGAATTACGTGACTAAACTTTTGATTGCTAATTAATGAGTAACAAGTACAATAACATTCAGGACTTGAATGCTTTCAAGGAAATTATGTTTATAAAGCGCTTTTCTATTGTTTAGTAGACATTACAATGAAATGTATTGTATTTATCCTTGGATGTTTTGTTTGTGTGTTGTCCCAAGAAGCTTACTACGATCGCAAATATGACTATTATGACATCGACCACTTAGTCAGTAATCCGAGGCTTTTAAGAAAATACCTAGATTGCTTTCTGGATAGTGGTCCATGTACACCTGTGGGAAGAGTTTTTAAAGGTAAGTTCCGTGTGATTTTTAATCAAATAAAATTACGTTAGTTAAAGGTACACTTACATACTCGTAGGAATAAACAATATTTTGCCTATAAAACCAGAGACAATATCTTTAAATTATTTTCTCTTTCTCTCTGTGCTCTTAAAAATATTACACAGGGTATTTTTAAGAATAAAAAAGATTCCGATTATTTGAGAACCTCCTTATTTTTTAAAGTCGGATAGAAAGGGCGGCATTAACATGAACAAACGATTATAGAAAACGTTTCCTCAATGTGAAGAGCTTTATGCAATCATTTTACAATACGTTTAAGTTCTTTAACAGTGGCGTAATAGCGTTGAGATTTAATGTAGGACAGAATTACCAAGTTATGTTACCTATGTACCTACTCGTATGTGAGAAATGTTGATCTGACAACCCTTATCCAAAAGATACCTAAGTACGGTAGGTACCTATATAATATGTACTATGTAAGAAAAAATATTTAGAAATTGGTTTGCAAGAACTGCAACTTTAACATAAATATTTCTTGTAGATGTTTGTTGGATGTTTGACTTTGAGTGGTCGTGCTGACTACAATTACCACCTAATGTCATGTATTATGCATGCATTCTGGTAAGACAGAGCGAGCCTTCGGGTTGCTTAAAACTTCCGACCAATGTGTTACGCAATATAAACTCAAATATTTTTCCACTAAACAATATTTTTTTTACTGAAAGCCTAATAGCCTGTTTGACTCTTTAATAACGGCAAGTAGGTAGTAAAATGGATTACCGAGCTTTTTGTGAGCTTTACTCAGAGAGGAACTCTAATTCTAATTCAATCCAATGATGGATGCAAATTTTTCAAAATAAAAAGTTCAGGATAGTACTGATTTAGTACACCGACGGACTAGCAATTAATTTAGAACAGTTTATCTAAATAATAATTTAAAAGCGTACTGAAATACAATATTGAAATAAATTAATTTTAAATACTTATCTGTAGGTATATCAATAATGTTGAACCTTCGTTGATCATTGTACTAACCCACACCTATGTTTGCACAAAAAGACGGTTTAATTTTATTTCGTTTCGTATGACGTAATAAACCTATGTTTTAATAACTTTCAGTGATTCTACCGGAAGTGGTAATAACAGCCTGCGCCAAGTGCTCGC
>DWAV01000601.1:0-18097 GCA_018231305.1 Noctuana lactifera
TGACAAATAAATGTCATACAGTCTTGAGTGAACTTCGTGAAGTGAATTTCACTCACTGAATTTGTGACATTTGTTTTGTTTCAAAAATAATGTGAATTTTAAAAATGTCTTTAAGAAAAGTATTATATCTTACAAGAGCAGCGTGTACCAAGACTGTAAAGCTACAAACCAAGAGTCTTTCTAGACAAAACCTATGGTTCCTAACAGCGAGCTCCTCTAGATTTTATTGTGCCGAAAGTAAAGGTTAGTTTTTTTATAACCAAAGATATTGTTGTTAATTAATATTCCTCAAATTAATTGCTACTAGTATTGTTGTGAAGTTGACTGTGAAATGAATTTCTATTTTTCTGTTTTGTTTTTACCTTTCGACTTTTAGATAAAACCAAAGATGCCAAACCTACAGAAAAGGTGGAGATCCTAGGAAGATTATTCCCGCAAGCACAAACTGCACAAGATGCACAAGAAATCAAAAAGGAGCAAGAGAGATTTGAGAAAGAGAAGCAGGAGAAAGCAAAAGAAAATGCTAAAAGTTGGAGTAGAATGAAGCTAGGGTGAGTCCTCACTAGTTGAGCTGTTGAGTACCATCTCTAATATGCATCCATCCATGAGCATTTAAATGCCTAATAGACCCACTTTAGTAAGGCACTCAGCCCAGTCTTCTTGCAGTCTGCACTCCTATCTTCTACTGCTAATCAATGCATGGAATCATGAGCAAATGTCATTATCATTATTATGATTCTAAGCACAGATGATACAGATATCAATTAGGTATTTAAATTTTTATTTTATTTTAGCATTAACAAGCCAATGAAACCAATACTGAGGGGTTTCATGTTATGTTTAAGGGTATCTTGTTTTTGTTCCTGATAAATAAATACATATATTTTTACTATTCTTACGGTCCCACTGCCCATTGCTAAGCATGGCTCTTCTTTTTAATATGAGAAGAGCTTAGAGTGTAGCCTACAATGCTCCACAAATGTGGGTTTGTGAAATTCTATATGATTGGTTGAAACAGTTTCGCAGTGTTTGGTGGTGCAATGACTGTTATGGGAGGCATTGTGATATACGAGATGGGCACGCCACGGCGAGACGACGAGGGCGTGCTCATTGAGGACGAGTTCTCGCATCTGCCCGTCGTGCTGCAGTACCTGCGCCGGGCCTGGAAGGAGCTCACATTTTATGAGAAGGTAATATGCAATGGCTGGACCAATTTTGATGAATTTTTTTTATGTGTTTAAGCAAATCCCTAGATGTTTTAGGTGTACAATTGGTTCTGCTTATATTATGTTTTTCCACATGGGTAATTAACTTAATGCAATCTTTATTTACCAACAACGTCTATTTCTGTCGTGAATTGTCACTCTGTTTCAAATTCTTCAATTTTTTAAAGTTATAGTTTAATATGTGAGTGTTTATGGCACTTCATATAGATTATTATAAATAGTAATGTCTAGTTGTTGACATATAATTAAAATACTAATTTATAAATTATGGGTTGTGATTTGCAGATGATAAAAGAGCCTTCCCGTGAGCTATTGCTGCCGGACCCTCTGCCACCGCCATACCAGCCCACGTACACTCTGGTGTTGGAGTTCACCGACGTCCTAGTACACCCTGATTGGTCTTACCAGACCGGCTGGAGGTAGGCTTTATGGGAAAATTTTCACCTATCTTACATGTATATTTTGTACTAATATTTCGAGTATTTTAAGTATTCTGAACATAAAATAAATTGATTTAATACATAGTACATATGAATGTAATTTCAACAGATTCAAAAAGCGGCCTGGTGTCGATCAGTTCCTGCAGACGGTCGCTAACGCCGACTACGAGGTGATAATCTTTACGACGGAGAATGCCTTCATGATCTGGCCGGTCATAGATAAGCTAGACCCTGAGAATAAGCTCATCACATACAGGCTGTTCAGGGATTCCACACACTTCATAGACGGCGTGCATGTCAAGAATCTCGATGGACTCAATCGTGATCTTTCTAAGGTATATTTTATATTATTATGTATATTTTCTTAAAAAATTTTAAAATAAGCAAATATACAACATTGCAGCTGAGACAGAGAGGATAAAGTTCAAATTCCAGTGGCACGCACCAATCACTGTTTTAAGATATGAGCGTTTTATGAAATTAAATGTAATCTGCAACACTCCCTGTTTTCAAAAGGGATGTGAAGTTCAGCAACCCGCATTTGGCCAGTGTGGTTGACTATGACCTATAAAGTTAATTTCTCTCATATTTGAGAGGCGACCAGTGGCCAGCAGTGGGACTATGATGGGCTGAAGAAGATACTTTCGTGTACTTTTACTAAACATAGTTAACCTTGAATGAACCTACAGGTTATTGTCGTGGACTGGAACAAGCAAGCCACCAAATTCCACAACCAAAACACGCTTGTGTTGAAGAAATGGAAGGGCGATGATGACGACACATCCTTACTGGATCTTGCCAACTTACTACAGAGTAAGTGTTTTTGTTCACATATTGGCCAGCTAACCACAAAGTATAGATTGCATGTTTTTTTAAAAAAAACGTAGGTTTTTAAAAAAAAGTCTAAGTGCAGAATAGATGTTTGGTTACATAAAGGTCCTGTAAGAATGGATGATGATGGATGGATTAACACGATTGTTCACACAGTATGACAACTTGTGTCAACAGACTCGTAGAGCATATTGATAAATATTGATATTTCTATCTATTAAGATTAGTCTTATAAGATGCTAAAACGTTATTTTTTTAATTTATTAATTGAATGTGCATAGATAAGATGTAATTGGTAATTACATTATAGTCTGAACTGAATCAGGATGGTGGTTTATGAATTAGTGGTTATTGGGACTGTACAGCGATAGCGATGTCGAACGTGACGGACGTGCGCGAGGTGCTGACCTACTACGGGCAGTTCGACGACCCCATCGCGGCCTTCCGCGACAACCAGCGCCGCCTGCTGGAGCAGATGGAGCAGCAGGAGGCGCCGCAGCCGCCGCTCACCAGCTCCTGGCTCCGGACCTTCACGCGCCGCTAGGCATCACCACCACCCGCCTGGAGGTAATCGACTCTATTTTCGTTCAAACTTAAAATAATTATATCGATGGGTTTAGCATGAAATACTTTCAATAGCCATTCTCTTTGAAGAGCCATTTAATTTTATGACACGTATTAAACAGTGCTGGCAACTTTGAATTTTTTAATATTCGTTTGGAAGCCCTAATAAGATTATTATATGTCAGTATCTTGCAGTTAATATTACATACATACATTTATTGAAGTCGTTTAAAAATAAACTAGGCAAATGGTGGCTTGCGCCTTCCTACAATATAATCACATTACTAAACAATTATACCATATGGATGAAACCCTTTTTATCTTTACACTCGGGCCTCTTTACAACCGGGGAAGGCCTGGAGCATACACCACCAAGCTGCTCCAATGCGGATACACTTTTGTATATCATTTAATTTTTTACAGGTGTCCTAAGAAACTGCAAGAGGTAGAAAGGTTAACGCAACTTTAGTCGTCGCTACACTGTATGTTACACATAATGTAAATTTTGTTTAGAATAGTAGTGTATCAAATAACTTTGACTTGCTTAATTTTTAATTACTATTCAGCTACAGTTATTATTACAATTTTATGGCTATTGTACATAATGATAATATAGAAATTGCTTCTTGATAAAATGTATCTCTTTCTGATGGAATGATTAGTAAAATTTATCTAAATTCTTTTGGTCACAATGCATTCATTGTTTGTTTTGATACTACACTGTTTAAATTGGTAATTTGTATACAGCAACTTAGTAGATGCATTGTGGATTATTTAAATATTTACATATATATATGTATAACTGACAAAGATATGTTGCATTGCATTTAAGATTAAGAGGCCACAAAATGGATTGCTACTTAATTGCTTATTACTATTATTGCTATAATAAATTTCATAATTTTGATCGGTGTAATGTTTAAAATTATCTATCAAGTAACTGATGTAGTTACTTTATTTTAAAATGTATAATATCTGAGTTAATATGTATGTATTTATTCGTGAAACGATTGTTTAAGTTGCGTTCGTGGGCCTATGTTTTGTTTATGAAATAATTTAACGTATATGTGTGCGGTTGTTATGTATGTGCGTGAGATTGTGTTAATTCAGTCATTTAGATAGGAATTATAGTTGTTTAAAAGACCAGTGTTTTATTTTATCACTTTATTTACAAAAACGTACGTTTGAGTCAATAAATAATTGAACGATAAAAATACTGTGGCATAGAAGTAACAGCAGTTCAAATATTTTATAATGTCGATGGCCGATCGAGATCTGCGTGGGCGCATCAAAGTCAAAAAAATGTATTCATCTTAAGGTACACATATACACTAAATTTACGACATAATAATACGGTTCATCGGCTTCAGGCGCCCTTTCGGCTAAGGTTGGCTGAGAGAAAAAAGCCGGTGGAAAAAACTCTTGGCACTCCGTTAAAACTTTCACACTACTGCAGCATACGATATATACTACAGGGTCATCATTTAACCATCCTTGTACTTTTATTCACTATCGGAGTAATGCAAGTTGAGTGTGGTGGATGACTCCCCTACCGTGTTATCTCCGGGTTCCTTCAACCAAACTTCAAGCAGTCCACTATCCAAGTCTTCTTTCTCAAACACATCAAATATTTCCTTTTCTCTTAACGTGTTTTCGTCATTTTCTTTAGGTCCAGCTGCCAAGTCACTTTCGTGAACTTTTTTCAGA
Source organism: Noctuana lactifera (assembly GCA_018231305.1). NCBI lineage: Eukaryota > Metazoa > Arthropoda > Insecta > Lepidoptera > Hesperiidae > Noctuana > Noctuana lactifera. Next base: position 4,769 of record DWAV01000601.1, read on the forward strand.
TTCTTCCAAATATCAGCAACGTCAACTACAGAAGATACCTCGAAGTCTTTTGATGGTAGTTTGTATGTCTCAGACCATTCATGTAGCTTATTTAAACTATCATCAACAATAAATGTTTCCAAATGTTCAGGAAATATAGTGTGGCAAGAGATATCACCCAATGAGTTCTGTAGCAACACGTCATACTTCTCTGCCTGTTCAAAAATGACGCAACCAGTTATAGCAGTGTTCAACCTACTGTCTATGGGGTTGTAAAGATTGTAGCACAGCTTGTTGGCGCGGGCTCCTTCGAGTGCTTTCAAAATGCTGGGAGGCCGATAGGGTATCATTAAATTACACACATCCATATCTGTTCTGTATTTATTGGAGTTAGCTATGACGCACATGTCCTCACACCACTGGCTGCTCAGACAGATGAGATCCTTTTCTAATTCAAAATTACACTTGGATATGTATATTGGCTGGCACTGCATTCCGTGCGTCCATCGTTGTACCGGAGCCACCTTTTGATAATCTGAATATCGCAGATCGAATAAGAATAAATGATGGTCCGTACCAACATAAAGAGTAGGTGCAATTTCTGATTGCCTAGCTGCACTTATATCATTACATGCCATCTCATCAGTAACAGTTCTGATACTACTCCACAAGTAATCTACATTATCTGATCTTTTATCATACAAGGAAATAGATGTACTGCTGACATGAGTGTAGAAGGAGCTGTCAGAGCTAATTACAGTGTTCCAGTTGTCAACAAACCTCTTCAATTTTGTTATTAAATTGACAATTTTTTTGTTCATTCTGTCTAAATTTACTATACTCATATTGTTTCCCAGTGTAGTCACATAAAGTATGTTCTTGTGGTAACTATCAAATGATATTCCTGTGAATGGCATTTCGGACTCCATTTCCTTGAGCTTCTCAAACCTTATTGTGTCTTCAGTGACAACTTTTAAGATAAATATTTTATTTCTAGTTCTCAGTGACACTATGTTCTGTGATGAATAGATTGTTTCAAATATATTTGAATTTCCGCAGTTAAATTTTGCAACGCTGTCTGGACTTATCACACCTTCTGACCTGTTGAATTCTGTTAAATCTGAAAAATAGTAATGTGAGCAGTGAGTACTCTTGTATTTTATGCGATTAACAAACAAGTATTTGTATAGACAAGGTCTCTTTGAAATACTTGTAAATTGTACCGTAACAATAATTGTAAATATGTATAGCTATTTATAAAGGAAATGTTTAGGCATATACCTATACTCTGCTACAATGCAAAACTGGAGAAGGTAGCCAGTAAAGCTAACACACATAAGCTAATAATAATTGTATATTATACTTACACACACAGTTAAATTCACTATGTAGCAGGTAATCAATCCCATTTATGCACACCAGCTGTGTGTTGCCACTGCCAGCATAGTACCAGTTATATGAGCTGTTAAAGTAGGGGTCCGGGTCACTGTCTAGATGGGCAGCTATGTCCACTAAATGTTTTGGGCACTGCACAACATCATCGTTCAGCTTCTTATACTTTTCCATCATTTTGCCCAATACTGGTGAATGTATAAAAATATTTAAACTGGTTCTTTCCATGAATAATATATAACATAATATGTAACATATCATATAATTTTAGATAAGTTATCTTAGCAACTAGTCAAATTTATTTATGTTAGCAGTTTTTAATCTATAGTATTTGAAATAAGAAAAAATTAAGATAGATATAAGTTAATTGTCTTACCAGCTGTCTGTCTGAGATTTCTACATACACGGATCCAGTCCTGCTTGAGTTTTAGATAATCAGTAACTGGATCTGATTTATCGACATTTCGGATATTATTTATCATTTTTGGAGGGAAACTTTTATGACAAAATGGTTTAAAGAAACTTGTATCGAACTGTCCATCCCAATCTTCACCCAGAGCTTTTAACGGGTGACCGGGTAGAGCAAAATGAAGGTTCAATAAGTAGCTTCTTGTTGTACGCCGCTGTTTCAAGATGTATTTGTACAGAGAATATGCTTGGAGGTTCTTGTGAGGCAAATCTTCTAAAATCTTGTGGACAGGCGCTGTGTTATCAATACAATCCGCAACTAACTCTCCCATCACTTTTTTTTTCTGTAAAAAAAGTTTTGTGTCGTTGTTTGGATTATTTCGCAAGTCGATGTCGCAAGCATTAAATAGAACATTATTTTGTAATAAATTAATACCATACCTTGAGCACTTTTATTTTACCCTCTGAACTCATTTTAGGTTTCAATAAAAGGTTAAATCAGTCAAAAATGTATTTATATATTAAATTAAATTTTATAGACCACACAAGATATCAAAAATAGCAAATTTAAACAATTAAGACAAAATGTGAAACGTGACGTGAGTTTTACATCACATTGACTAATGACTATCCATCCTATCCTATAATTCCTATATCCTATGATTCTTGAAATGAATATTGATTTATTTCTGGCCTAAAGCTACCTATTTGCGCGCGCATCGTCAACGACAAAACGGAGGAGTATTTATTTATTATTTAATTTAGGTATGGTAATTTGAGTATACTAGGATTACTAGGTAATTAAAATAGGTACATATTATTATGTATAAATTTATTTTATTGTAATTTGCATTGTATTGATTGACATTGAAGTGTCAAATACTTTTTTAATAGTTTGACGGCAATGCCTTGGATTCTTAATTTCGGTCATTTCAAATACCTAGCCAGTTTCAGTGATTGTTATCTTTTTATACGAAATAGCCTCAAGTTTGATTTTGAGGAGGTATATTTCAAAACCTATTGTTTTAGGCTATAGGTACGGAAAGAGCGGCGTGATCTATTAATTACATAAATTTATTCAACCAGTTTATAGAGGTGTATAATGATTGCAAGATTCTTAAATACGTTTAACATACAATAGGAGGTCCGTAGTAAAAAAACGATAATGTACCTATTTAATTTTTATTTTATTAAATATTTCAATACATTAAATGCCACCGAAAACGATATAACTAAATCGAAATAAATTACTGAAATAAGTAGGTAGTACTTTCTAACAATTTTCGTAAAAATGCAAATCAATGTAAACCACCAAATGAAAATGTAACTGTCGTATTACATTTCAACATGATAATAAAAAAGATTTGGAAAAGATAGCGCCGCAAACACTGTAAATACGAGAATTGAATACACAGTCACCAAGATATCCCTTTTCATTTTCATCACTGAATCAAATTCCGAAGAGACGGTAAAGCAAGTGCTATTCGTTATTTTACTCGTGCACAAAATGATCATTTCTTCGGTTTTGTCACTGGTGAGCTTTTTTTCGTTCTCGTGAAGTAAATGATTGAGTTCATTTATTTTGTCTATATTGGAAAGAATAGGTGTGTTTACTTTTGGATGCTGTATTATTGCAACCTCTTTTGAGATTTCCTTTGATTTTACTTCGGTTGTTTCTTCTTTCGGTAGTTCCAATATCCTATTGAAAGACGAATTGCAGTATAATGTTTCGTATTCTGCTATTGAATACACGGAATGAGTTGATGAATTGCTTCTAACTTCAATAACAGTGTCGTAATTAATAACATTGGAACTGTTATTGATTATAACTGACAAAAAACAAGAAGGCACGTCAGTTAATCTGTTCACGTACTGTTTCTCTATATTTGCACTCACTTCTTTGTCTACGTTTTGCGGTTTTTCGCAAACAGTTTCGTTGTCTATTATTTGTATATCGTTTTCTAAAACTTTAAAAGAATATATACTAGGATTGGAATTTAATTGTTTAAATTTGTCTTGGGAGGCGCTAGAAACAATATTACCGCCATTATTATCTACTGAACTTTCTTGAGTCGCAGCATTATTTAAAATTATTTCTAGGTCGTTAGTACCGCCAGTACAATTTTTTTCTCCATTCATATTTTTAGAGACGGTTTCGCCAGTTATTTTTCTAATTTCATTCAAAAGTCCCATTAAAATATCTAAGGAAGTACTGTGATCAACATTTATAGGCGAATGAGATTCAGTCTCCTCTTTGGCCTCGTTTCTGTTACAATCTTGCGATGACTTATCTTCTACTACAATGTCTTCAGATGTATAATATTTTCCTCCGACCAAGGATTCTGGTTCAACTTCAATATTTTCTTTTTGTTGTGAAGTATTGGTATTTATGTTCAGCATTGATGGTACGGATATAATAATATCAGCTTGCGTGGATTGTTCTGTGCAAAGATCTGTATGCACTCCTTTGAAACATTGGCTAGTTTTATGTGATTTGCAAGGATTCTGAATAGTGTCTTCAGTTATAGGTCTGTTCAATACACCACATGTAGGTATGGTTTTCGTACCTGGAGATATAGGTCTACTTTGAATGGATTTAAATGTAGGAAAAGCGTAACCAATAGTTGCCACTTGAATAGGGATGTCACTCGATCCCCAATTTATATGCGTATTGGATACGGGAGCAAAAGATTTCAGTGCTTTCAATGAATCCGTCTTAGAATTGCTTGTTCTCAAACTTTGTGATAAGCTTGTTTTCAGCAGAAGTGAGCCGGCGTCCCCTGACTGCACTACAATTACCTGTTGTAGTGACTGTTTCGGCGTTAAAGTTAAATTTTTTATCCTCAATCGTTTCGAGAAGGCACCCACGGACATTTTGTGATACAGCGCATTTTCGAGTTTTCGTAACTCTGTCGCTGAATTGAACGGCTGTACGGTTTTTCCAGCAGAGACTTTTTCCTCGCTTATTTTATCTCTCGAAAGACTTCCTACAGCTGTCTCTATATTTTTGTCTTCAAATATGTCTACTGGGTAATCTGATTCCGATTTATGCTCTTCTACTTTTAATAAAGTGTCCGTCGTAATCTTTTCTAAGCCGTCGTTACTTAGTTTAGACGTAGATTCTTTACTTTCAGGGAGGATGGACAAACAAGTAGTGTTAGTATTAATCATGGTATCTATCATATAGTGTAGTTTTTTGCCAAGTACAGTGGATTCTTCTGCAGTTGGGGATGAAGTCAGTGACGCTTTAAAAAAAGTATAGCTTCATTTAGAATGTTTTTAAGTAAGTTCAATAAGAAATGAAAATATTTGAATAAAAGATACAATACCCAATTCGATGTCGTTGGGAATTAGAGGGACACGTGACTTGTGTACTTCGCGACCAATGATCGGAGTAGTTTCTAGCCCAAAATGACTCTTCACATACGATTCTACTGCCACCATTTTCTTTTTTCTAAAATAATCAAAATTAGTCTTGCAATTAAAATGGCAACGTAGCATATTTTGATACGATAATTCAAACTTCAAATTTTTTTTATTCATCATAAGGTATTTGTATACACTGGATGAACGTTAAATAATGCGGTGCATCGGCTTTAGGCGCCCTTTTGGCTAAGGTAGGCTGGGAGAAAAAAAGCAGCAGAAAAAAACTCTCGGCACTCCTTTAAAATCAAGTGTATAGTAAGTATAGTGAGTAATAAGTGTAATAATAAATAGAAAATCTTACAAATTTTCGGGAGTTTCAGGAACGGTACTCTGTCTGCAAAGCGGATCGTTTGTTGGTTGTGTCATACGCTTTCTGGTAGGACTATTACTAGGCGAGCGCCTGGGTTTAACAATGCTCTCTGCCAACAATTGTTTGTATGAATTAAGTAATCGTAAGTAATTATAAATATACAAATAAAATATAATTCACCTTTACACACCTTTAGGTGGTACAGCAGAAGCAGCCTTCGGTGAAGTCACCGATACGTTTTCAGACGCTTTTCGTCTGTTCCTTGCATTTGTTAGTATATTTTTATCTCCAACAGGTATGGGTATGGTTGGTCGCTGCATTCTATGTGCAACTACATTCTTTGCGTTTTTATTTTGAGACTCTTCATTGTGCGCTTGTATATAGGTCTTTTTTGGTTGAGCCAGAGTGCTTAACCTCGAATACGGTCTAGGAGGTCCACGGACAGCTTCACCTCTTGCTTCTTTAGCTTCATCTATAATATCGGATATATGTCGTCTTATTGTCCTTCCCATAGGCTTGTCATCATTGTGAGCAATTTGAGTGACATCAATCGATTGTCCCGGTCGCGATCTTTTATCTTTAAATGGAAGTAGTCGAGATGATACCGTTCCAGGATCTTGACGTGGTTGTTCTTGTCGCGGTTTCTTTGAAGAACCCGTACGTGAACTTATTTTACCGTCATCGTGGTCTATTCTTCTATAGGACTTGTGCCTGGTTTTTTGGACATTGTCAAATTCATGAAGCAGTTGTGATATTGCTTTTAAAGGGTTTTCAGGAATTTTTACTGAGGGACTTGCTATGTTACGCTTACGATCTTTGTTTCGATCTGCTTCACCTTTCGAAGTTTGTAATTTTGTGCTAATTATAACTTTAGGTACCACAGCCGCGGGCGCTTCCCTTTTCTTTTTATGCTTATTTGATAGTACATTAGAATTAATGTTTTTTTCGAAACTAAAGCTGCTAGGGTTAGATGAAATGACATGATGTTTAACACTTGTACCACTGTCACTAATTTGTATCGTAGAACTACGTCGATCTTCTACGATATTTATATTATGGTTTGACGATTCCATTTCGCCTTCTTCAAGTTTTCCCAGTTTTTTCATCAAATCGTATATCTTGTCAATACTTTTTCGACATTCAACTGGTGACAGCGCCTTTTTCTGTTCATCTTGATACTTGTTGGATTGCACTTTTGCCTTCGGAGTATTTGAGGGGACCAAGTTGCACGAGCTTAGAGAAGCCACAGGATCACTAAACTCCCCATCCTCATCATTTACTGATTTGTTATTCCTGTATAAATGCAACGATATGAAATTAATGAAATCGATGTTTGATCGATCTTACTTGAAATTATGTATTTTCCGACGTATTAATTAACAAACAGTGATGGAAAACATCATGGAATAATAACCTAAGCCTATATTTGTTAAGAAACCCGTGTCTAGCAGTGGGAAGGACAATGACAGGTTGGTGATGAACAAACGACACAAAACTCACCGTATTGACTTTAGAAGTGGATCCGAATCTTCGTCACTAATGCTGTCGCAATCTGTACCTGATGATGCTATTAAACGGGATAACTGATTGCTGTTTGTATCATCATTTGAGATTGCGGAAGTAGGAGTTGCACATGTTTCTATATTCTGATTCATTTGCATTTGTATTGCCGTTTCTGAGCTGCAGTCATCAAAATGACTTTTATTAATACCCAGAATCGGCGATGTTTCAATTTCGCAATCTTCTTTTCTTAAGTCTGCTTCCTTTTTTTGCCATTTGCGTGCTTTTTTGGATATCGCGACGCCATGATTCAAGCTTTCACCGTATATAGAATTGTAAAATGACTTATTAGTAATTGACAATTTCGTTACCGAACTAGATGGCTGAGCCATTACAGCACTGTTGCCATACTTATGTTTCGAGACTTTGCTATTGTCATTTAACGCCATTTTTTTCTTCTCTCTTTTTTCTCTAATTTCTATAAGTTTCTTGCGTTTTTTCTCCTCCATAAAAAAGGATTTGTTTTCGTAAGGAGACTTTATCCTCACTCTAGTTGGCGATTTCTTTTTATTAAGTGATGTTTCTTCAGACTCCTCAAGAACTGGAGCTTGCATGTTTAGTCTTTGAATAGTACATCGCAACTCATCTGGTGTCATCAGTGTAAAATCCGTTTCCGCTTTCAGTGTTTTCATTGATAATTTGCTACCTAAAATTCCTTTACCAATGATACTTGATTGACTAGAACTAAGATCATAATTATTTGCTTTGGAATCATCAGGTGTATCTACAATAGATTCTGGTCCAGTGATATCCTGTTCCTTACAATCACTAAACGACACTTTAGCTGAGCCCTTGCCACTTAACAACTCTTCATTGTTATTTTGATCGTCTATTTCAACGATTTGCACATGGCTCTCAATATTACTGTTAGTTTTTAAAAATTCAATCTGTTGGCACTGAAGTCCACTCGGTTCTGAAATAATAAAAAAATATTGAGATAATATTCTGTGTTAGCAAACATAAGCCTGTTTAAAAGCTATTGTGCCAGTTACCTGCACTCGTAATGGATGGCATCTTTTGTAAAATCATAATAGAATTGATGTTACTTATTACATGACCGGATTCTGAGCGTTTAAGTTGAAAAACGACATCTACCCGCGGCTCTGCATCTCTTTTAGGCTGAATGGCATTAGAGTTAGAATTCTTTTTACAACTTATGATAAAATTGTCGGCGCGATGTTCACTAAATAACTTGTACGATCCGCAAATCAACTTGGGAATTTCAATGATGATTTTTTTCTCTAAAATCTTCGATAATGACCTGACATCTACTTCGGAATGCACAATGTCGTCCCATGTGCTCCTGTGCCCATTAACTTTGCCCTCTACATGCAATGGGATGCTAATAGACGTAGCCAAGACTTTTGTAGAGTCAGGTTTTGCAACTTTATATTCTTTTTCTACTTCCTGCCATTTCTCCTTGGCTCTATCGGTCAAATAATCTCCGTTGCTAATGCGCTTTAACTGTTCTATAGTGTGCTGAACATATCTTATAATGTTATCCATATAAAAGTTGTAGTTGTCTTCAAGGCGCTTGCAGCAAATGTAATCTAGCAAAGAAGCTGGTAGAATTGAATCTAATCCGTAAGTCTCTGGCATAATATTGATGTCTTTTAACTGTTGTTTTATGTATGGGTCTTTGAATAGAAATTGTTTGTCGTAATCTGTATTGAAATTTGAGGATTTAATCTCAATATCACCACATTTGTGGCAAAGAGTGTGTTGTGGAGGAGACACGTTGTTTATGAGGTCTATTCTTTCGGTATTTATTAAGAACACATCCTGTAAGTCTTCGTAGCTGTAAATTTCGCTGACATCTGAATCATCAGACTCCCTGTCATCCTTGTATACAATTGTTTCAACGTGCTGGTTGGGAGTTTTACGTTGGCGCTCGTTCACATCAGCCATCAGCTTGGTACCGACGTCGATATTTTTGTACAATATTACTAAGTCTCTTGTGCTCAGGGATTGGTCATCTAGAAGAATAAATCGTAAATATGATAAATATTTAAGCTATAAGGCAAACTATCCAAAGCATCTAGTTATTACCTACACACTACTACACCTACACAGTTTTTATATTTTCAACCGAACCATATAGTTTTAAATTTAAGTATGTGCGCGGCAACTTTGAAAACGGTTTTATTCGTAACGCGAGTTATAATAATTATACTTGTGCCATATTAAAAGGACCATAATAGTAGATAATTAGTAGTTGAGTGAAACCTACTTGTTCGTATATCGATCACTCGCGTACACGATCGTATATTCGTAGTAGGTCGGTTAGTATGCGCGCCATGTGCGCGACAATATCGATTGTTTTCGTAACGCGAGTTATTGTTTTAGTTAATGTTAGTTTAAATAAAAAGTACTCTTTGCAAAGCAAAATTCAAAATGTTGAGAATACAAGCTTTGAAACAAGACTCACTGTTTATGTCTAAATTGTTATCTTTAGCCATAAGCTCAAACAGTTCATCTGCAGTCTGGTATTCCGTGGAATCGCGCGCTCCCCCCTCCCTGTCCCGCCCTTCTTCCTCGGACACTCGATTGATCAACATTTTAACAATTTAACTCGTACTCAAATAACACCAATACGTAAATAAACTGAACAATACGAAAATATAGTATATTTCTACAAAAACCACTAGGGCTATAAATCTTTATTGTAAAATTTTAAGTCATCATTTTTTAACCTGAAAAGAATTGATTTGAAATGTCTACAAGTTTGAAATTAGAAGACAATTTCTTTTTAATAATGTGCCAGTGTTCGACCCATCGAGTTATAGGTCAGTAGTACTGCGTACTATGGTAGGTCCTACGTGGGTTATACAAAAAAATCACTAGTCAGGCCAGTTTTTAAGTTTACAGTATTGCCATTTTCTATATTATACGCATATTATACGTATCTCAATACAAAACTAAACTTCAGAAACGCTTCTAAAGTTATAACAAAATTCATTCCTGAATTTTATGAATTTGAGGTAAAATAAAACACGTATTAAATTTTTTAAATTTTTATTATTGTTCAATAAATAACATTAAGTACACAATGCAAATAATAACGAAATGGAATGTTAATAAAATACAATTTTTTGGATTAATACTTAGCAGTGACTAATATCAGTCTTCTAAAAAATAAAGTTTAATTATAATTTAACAAAATAATTACTATTTTTTAACATTTACAGTATTCTTGGAATAATTTAAATCCCATATACAAATAACAAACTAGGTTTTCTTAATTATTAGATATATTATTATTAATGGTGTTAAAATTTAATAAAAGTGATTATTTACTTCCGAGTATATACATAATATTTAACGATCTTATCAGAACTTATGGGACAATACAGTGTCTCCATAATAAATTTGGGTAAATGCCATCCACAAAAATTTAAAATTCTTTGTCGGCAAATGACATACGAGTAGTTTCATATTCGAGTACATTTTTAACAAAGCCTATGCCTAAATCAAATTTCAAGTGCAGTTGCTACACTGAACTCCGCGCAGTCGCCGCTTATTTTAATAGCTGCAGGCCTTGAAGTGACCCTCGCGTCGTAGAGTTCATCTCGAGTTCGAGATGTCGTTTAAAAACTACTTTGTTTTTGCCTGTGACTTTGAGAGACTGTGCGCGTGTCTATGGATTCTTTTGGATGGCGCTGACCGCACCCGGGTTCCCCATTTTTACTACGGTATCTGGTACTTTGTCAAGTGTGTATTGAAGTTAGTGGTATTGGTGGTAGTAGTGTTGGTGGGTGGTGGCTAGGGGTGTCGGAAGAGGTCCTCGAGCAGGTGGGGGTCGGGCAGGTCGCGGCGGAACTGCTGCGCCAACTCTTGAATCAGCTGTCGGCGGCGCGCGTGCGGCGGTTGGTACCTGCACACACATACTCCATGCTCTGTACTCTCTACACCCATACTACATTGTACACATTGTACACTCTACACTCACACTACACTGTTAGTGTAGAAGTATAGATCATGAAATTGTAGCTGGTAGAAGTTGATAAATCACAATACTTACAAGTCAGTATGCAATCTCGCTCGTCTCGCGAGATGGCGGGCAGCCCGGCGCAAGCAGTCGGGCAGCAGCTTGGGGGCAATGAGCGCGCCGTCGGCCAGCAGCGCGGCGTCGGGCGGCGCCTTCACGCGCAGCAAGCCGGCGCGGACGGCGCTCACGTACATGACGCGCACCTCGCCGCGGCGCCACGGCACGCCCGTCTCGCAGTACTTCAGCAAGTCGTCTGCGACGTTCATTGCACGTTGCGATTGAAACGACGACATCATCATTAAGCCGCTAATGTAAGAGTTGCAAGAACTTTCTTTAAAGTTAATGACATATTAAATTGTGTCTCTGTTTACCACCAGTTTTAAAATAACGGTATAACGAGGATACCGATAGTAAAACAATTAAAATAACGTCAATTAACTTACCAATTGGCATATTCAAATGGTCCTCGAAGTCTTCTAACCACACGATGAGAATTTTGGTGGTAAAATCTCTATTTCTCCTTCCACTGCCTACAAAACAAGTAAATTTATGTTACATGTTATTTATGTTACATTAATTATGTTACAGTTTTTCCCAACGGTATAAATATATAATGACACAGATATGACGGTGTTCAAGACCTGTGTGAGGGCCGGCTCCAGCGGCAGCGGGAGCGGCTCCCTTGTCAAGGTCGAGCGACAGCGCCCGGCTCTTGTCGGCGAGTTGCACGCGCGCCGCGGCGGGCCGCTCCGACTCGCTGATGCTGCGCTCGTAGGCCGGCAGCGCCGCCGACACGTCCCAGCACGAGCCCCCGCCACCCCCACCGCCACCACCCCCCGATGACTTACTGCAATAACACAGTTTACTTTATAACACCCAGCTGCCGTTAACGCCTTAAATGTAACAAAAAAACCAACAAAAAAAAAGCCAGATAAAACCAGAAACCAAAAACAAGATAAGTATGATCATTGCAGTACCGTAGCCAAACATACCATAGTACCATGGTCACTGGTTATAATTGTGACCCATTTTCTCGCATAGTTACACAACATATAAAAGTGATACACTGAGTTGTGGGTACCATGGACATACAAAGACAATTACACAAACACCCAGACCAAGAACAGAAAATTTAAATTTATCATTTAAATTTCTGCCCAGCCGAGGATCGAGCCCAGGACACTTCGAAAGGAGGACTGCCATGGTAACCACTACACCACACGAGTCGCAAAACCACCCAATAAAACAGCAATAAGAAACATAACAAACTCACTTAACGGACAGGCAGGAGCCGTCGACATCGGACTTCATGCTGTCGTTCTGCTGCTCCTCCGGCGCCTCTATCTCGCAGCCAGAGGGCACCACGAACGCTATCTCGTCAGTAGCGTCCGCCCAGTACAGAACCTGGAAACATACTTATATTTAAACTTAATTTTTTTAAAGCACGTTTGGGATAAGAGATAAGCACCGATGGTGCAAAGTGTTGAGTTTACTTTGGTGTGGGATAATAGACAGTCTATAAAATTATACTTTTCTATCGAGACGAGTCATGGCCTTAACCCTAATTATATCTGAAAAGTGGGTAGTGACAGTAATAATCAAGTAATTAACCTACAATTTATGCGTCTATAGTACATGTGTTATACCTGCTCGCGTCCATCGTATATAGCAGGCGTGCGCGGGTCGGAGGGGGGCGTGGAGGAGGGTGCGGCGGGGGGCGCGTCGCGTGCCGCGTCGTGCGCGCTGGGCAAGTGCGGCTGCGCGTCGTACGACGTGCGCACGTGCCCCGCCCACCCGGGGTGGCCGCGGACGCGCACTGGGGTACCCAGTCTGGAAAATAACGATAGTGTGCACATAAAATACATGATAAGTGTTTTTGCCCGCCATTATCATCTAGACGATACACATAAATACTTTTACCTTGTTGTCCACATTGGCCGTGACAGTAGTAGAACGATACAAGGCGTCGTAAATACGATAAACCAATTGATATATTTAACTTTTATACGATGAAAAAAACAATTCCATTGAATTGACAACTTAACATCAGGTGATCTGCATACTAGTTCGCTACTCACTCGCAATAAGCAATCCATCAAAACGCATTATTACCCGCGCAGCATGCGCACGAAGGCCGGCGGCAGCGCGGCGTCCCTGGCGTTGGCGACGATGTCGGGGGCGGCGGTCTGCGCTGCGCGCGCGCAGAACACGTGCACGGTGAGCGCGGCGCGCGGGCCCGACGCGTCCAGCCGCCGCAGCGCGCGCG